>JAFMOD010000139.1:163870-183694 GCA_019802435.1 Corydoras maculifer
GAGAGAGAGCCCCATTAGCAAAAACAAACGTAACAGTAAATCCGGCTGACATTTAAAATGCTTACTCAGCAGCTCGGCGCGTGCGTGTTGCAGCGCGGCTCTGATTTCAGCTCCGAATGTGATGAGCTTTAGAATAATGTTCAAATATAATGTTCAAATATGCAAATCAATAAATAGAGAAATAAACAGCCGCGCATGCGCAAAACACTCCGTAACGCGCGCAACGCGCACAGAACCAACGGCGACCGAAGCGAAGAGAAAGTTTGTTGTTATTCTGACATTCTTTGCATTCTGCAGCCGCGTCTGCGTCCCGATGCAGCTGCAGCGCGCGCCGCGGGGCTCGCGGAGATTCACACCGAGATCCGGAAAGAGGCGACGCACCTACCGTCCGCCGCGCGCGCACGCGCGCGTGTCCGTGTCCCCGTCGCCGTCACCGTCACTCAGCAGAACTATTCCAAAACCGAGCCGGACGGAGTCGACGAGCCGAGGACTCCGAGTCAATAAATCCAGAGTCGGATCAGCGTTCCGTATCCGAGCGTTCCTGAAGTCTGGAGCAAAAGCGCGGCTTCGGGGTGGATTTGCGCAGCCGCGACGTCCAGATCGACCGACGCAGGACGCAGGAGTCCAGGGTTCAGAGACTCAGGACGCAGGAGTCCAGGGTTCAGAGACTCAGGACGCAGACAGTGTAAGAGACGCAGACGCACAAGTTTGGTGGTGAGGGCGCGCAGACTGGAGAGAGTGACGCAGACGCCGCAGCGGTCAGTGCAGACTGACGCGCTCTCAGACTGTGGATTAAAGTCGGAGACATCACAGAAACACGAAAGCAAAAGCAAAGACATCCACGAGTTCCCATGAACCCATCCCCAAAAAAACGCACAACCACGTGGTTCCTCTGCCCTGCCTTCCTTTACGCGTTACCCAGAAAGCACGTTGAATCAAGAGAACTCACTCTAAATTACTCGTTATCCATCCATTATCCTACGATTTATGCTATACTAGGGTCGCGGGGGGTGGGTGGGACGTTTCGGACGCTGGGCAGATACACCCAGGACAGGGCGCCAATCTATCACTGGTCACACTCACTCAAACAAACTCTATATGGGGCAATTTGGAGAATTTAGTTGACCTCGATCCATGTTTTTGGACTGTGGGAAGAAACCGGAGAACCCGGAGGGAACCCACACGGACACGGAAGAACACAGAAACTCCACACAATTTGGGATTCGAACTGGGAATCACTAGTGCTGAGAGAACATGCTAATCACTAAGCCACCGTGCCGCCCTGTTTAAATTATCATCAAATTAAATCAATGTCACCCCTAAAAATTTAAGTATACTCAATACAATTAAAAGGGTGAGGTGTCACTGAGAAGAAACCTACAGCACCTTGTAATGGTTGCATTCAGGTGTTTCATTTTAATCCGTTATAACAGTAAAAGAGTTTGTATTATTCCAACTTCGTGAAAACAGTTTGGGGAAGGTCCTTTTCTGTTTGCGCTCAACCCCATTCAACACCACTGAGATGAACTGCAAGCTGCTCCCTCACATCCAACATCAGTGTCCAACCTCAGGAACGCGCTTTAGGATTAACGTTTGAAAAAAAAAAAAAAAAAAAGACGTTTTCAGTGAGTCTTTTTCTGGCATTTAAAGGCCGGTAGAGCCGACAGCGGAACCCAGTGCTCCACCGTGCCATCTGTATTTATCTCACTGACGCGTATGGAACTACAGAAATGTTACCTCAGTGAGCAGCATTAAAAAAAAAAAGAAAAAAAAAAAACCCAGACTGGATGGCAAGAAATAAATGAATCTGCCATGGAGCCCAAAGCCCTCATCAGATACGGCCGTGGGGAAGCATGGGGAACCTTAGCCCATGTGCAGGTTATCAATATATTGAGCAGAGAAGCAGTTTGGGTTCAGATTTCTTAAATAAGGTCGAGATAAAGATGGGAATCTGTATGCGGTGTAGGTCTCCGGCGCGTCCCTCAGCTGCAGCGGCGACGAGGATTAAACATGTCTTTTACAAACACTCGTCACGCTCCATTGTCAAATTCACCATTCCAGAACTTGGAAGGCAATCACGAGTCCTTGACCCTGCCAGGTGGCCACAAAGACTCCGACTGGCTGCAGTGCGCCATGCTGAGCAGGAGAGGCAGCGGAGAGGTTCCGTCTGGTGGGATACACATTGTGCAACTGGGGCAAGACGAGACGTCGGCTGGAGAAAAATATATGTCAGGATTTTCCAAAGATGAGTTTTAGACCATCATACAGAAGACGGGCTGCACGTTTGCACAAAGTCCTCCCTCTACCTCCAAATAAAATAATATGGCGTTCATCTGAATACTGTGTACAGATGGAGAGGTGGAGGAGCGAGAGGGAGCAGGGTGGAGTGGATGGTGTAGGAGTGAGTTGCACACTGGGAAAGTGTGCAGGACAGAACCGTGGTTCGGACCATAAGACGGGAGACGGAGCTGGAAGAATCAGAGACGAACTGTTGGTCTTTGGCAATAAAAAAAGAGGTTGATCAGGTATGAGGTACAGACAGCAGGTAAGTCAGAGTGAGCACTGCCTCAGATGTGGGAGGAAACCGGAGAACCCGGAGAAAACCCGGAGAAAAACATGGAAACTTGGGATTCGAACCTGGATCCTCTGTGCTGAGAGGAGAACATTTATTCATTCATTCATTTATCCATCCATTATTTTCCGCTTTATCCTCTATTGGGGTCGCGGCGGGGGGGGGGGGGTTCCATGCTTATCCAGGGGAGAACGTTTCGGGCGCTGGGCAGATACACCCAGGACAGGACGCCAATCTATCACTGGACACACTCACTCACACAGACACACTCTATATGGGGCAATTTGGAGAACTCAATTAACTTGATCCATGTTTTTGGACTGTGGGAGGAAACCGGAGAACCTGGAGGAAACCCACACGGACACGGGGAGAACATGGAAACTCCACCCAGATGGGAAATCGAACCCGGAATCACTTGAGAGGTGAACGTGCCAACCACTAAGCCACGGTGCCGCCCTAGAGGAGAACATGCTAACCACTAAAGGACAATTGAAATAGGGGAAATTTAGCGACACCATTTCCCTCGGATCCATGTTTTTGGACTGTGGGAGGAAATCGGAGAACCTGAGGTACAGGCAGGAGACATTGGAGACAAAGCTGTGGAGGTGAGATCGAGGGTGAGCACTGCCTCAGATCTTATCCACAGTCGCTTCGGTTCTGAGATTCCCGAGCGTCAGGTCCACACTCCATTTGTTTTGGATTTTCAGACCAGGTTGTTGTGATTATTGGTCTTTATTACGAGCGTCTGCTGATTTATTTATCCGGCCGACGTAGAACGCAGCTAAAAAACTGAGAGGAATGTCTCCAAACAGAGTGCGAAGAGTCACCGTGAATTATAACAGCACCAGACGTACGGCTGCCCAGAAAAGGCGGGGCCACAGCGAAATACTCATTAAGATGAAAGCCAGGCGCACAGAGTGTGTACAGTGACCAGACGCACACGGGGTGAGTAATCGACAGGGCTTTTGATCTCATGCAATCTGCATAAGCACTGTATATACATTATCTCTATACATTATATCTATTTGTTGATTGAGTTTGGGGAGAGAAATTTTTTTTTTTTTTAATAAATCATGAGTGACACCCGGCTGAAATACAGAAAAGTGGGGGGTATAAGACATGGTAAGAGTAACCATGTGCTTTAACCATGGGCCCAAGAGGGGGCGCCCCTCCAGAAAAACCAAACACGTACAATAGTAAATCTCAGCGTTGATCCTCAGAAACTGTAAGTCTTTTAAACACTCAGCTCTTGGACCCCAAACTGGCTTCAGATGCATCCAGCCAACGTTGGGCTATTTACTTTGTTATTCTAAATGTTACCCCGAGTTACCACCGGTTACCCTTTAAACATACATATGCATGCAACGTGAATTTAAGAGCAATTTATTTAGGAAACTGAGAAACGTGTCATCAATAAATGAAAATACACGTTTTAAACCCACTGGGTTATATTTGCGTTTCGGGGTTGTGGTAGCTCAGTGGTCAGGGTGTTGGGCTATCAATCTGAAGGTTGGGGGTTTAAATCCCAGGTCCACTGAAGTTACCAGTGTGGGTCCTTGAGTAAGACCCTTAACCCTCAGAAACTGTAAGTCTTTTAAACACTCAGCTCTTGGACCCCAAACTGGCTTCAGATGCATCCAGCCAACGTTGGGCTATTTACTTTGTTATTCTAAATGTTACCCCGAGTTACCACTGGTTACCCTTGATTATGTTTTTAAGCCTCGTTGCTTCAGGGGGCCGGATGATGAAGCCTGCACTACAGCCATGAAGCTGACATATGTATAAACTCTCTCATCTCATTATTTTCCGTTTAATCCTCTATTAGGGTCACGGGTGGGGGGGATGGGGGTACAAATGCCCATTCATGGGTAAACGTTTTGGGTGCTGGGCAGATACACCTAGGAAACGATGCCAATCCATCACACATATACACGATATGGGGCAATTTAGAGCCACCGGTTCACAATAGATCCATGTTTTTGGACTGTGGGAGGAAACCCGGACAACACCCACATGGACATGGGGAGGACATGGGAACACCATCCAGATCGGGATTCGAACCCGGATCCCCAGTGCTGAGAGGAGAACATGCTAACCACTAAAGAAAAATTGAAATAGGGGAAATTTAGAGCAGCCACTCCCCTCAAAGCCATGTCTTTGGACTGTGGGAAGAAACCGGAGAACCCGGAGAAAACCCACATGGACAACGTTTACACTCCACCGAGATCGGGTTCGAACCTGGATCCCCAGCGCTGTGAGGTGGACGTGTTAACCACCTACAGGTCACTTTAAATGAAAGGCCTCGGCAAAAATGTACATGGCCTCATGTTAAGCACTGTGAAGTAATTCCCCCACCACACACACACACACACACACACACACACACACACACACACACACACAGTACACGATGTTGGATTATTGGATTAAAAAGGTATTTAATTGAACATCATTTCTGTTTTCTGCTGCTTTTTTACCGAATTGATTAAGAATAAGACAAATCAATAGCCCAAAGTACGAGACAGCAGGCCATCGATCAGCTCTGTTAGAACAAAAATGATTCAATAATCCATCGATCGCGACCCGGCGCTCTGTTTATGTAAACTGTATAATGTGGGAAACTCGATAGGTTTAGTGCGAGTATTTATTCCCTGGACGTTCCGTTAATAAGCACAGCGTTTAGGATGCTCCGAAGCTTTCGGCTTTCTGCTCTAATGATCGGCTTTAATAAGATCTGAACGAGCTAATGAACTTATTGGTCCTTCTGCCTTATCAAATATATTTCACTAAAAGCCTCTGCTTACTGTATCCACACAGATCTTTATACTGATTCGCCGGAACATCGTCCGAAGGGAACCAATAGGGTTCAGAGCTACATGCGGTCCACTTTATACACCATACAGAGAAAAGTACTGCGACCCCTGAAGGAGCTTTCATGACATCACATGGTTTGGAGATGGTTCTCTAAATCAGGGCCTCTCATGTTCTCATGGTCAATTAAGTCACGATCAACTTTTATAGAAAACAAACCAGAAACATTTAGATTTAGAAAAATAGCCTTCAGAAAGACATTTAAACATACATATGCATGCAACGTGAATTTAAGAGCAATTTATTTAAGAAACTGAGAAACGTGTCATCAATAAATGAAAATACACGTTTTAAACCCACTGGGTTATATTTGCGTTTCAGGGTTGTGGCAGCTCAGTGGTTAGGGTGTTGGGCTATCAATCTGAAGGTTGTGGGTTCAAATCCCAGGTCCACTGAAGTTACCAGTGTGGGTCCTTGAGTAAGACCCTTAACCCTCGTTGCTCCAGGGATGTTGTGATGAACCCTGTGTTCACCTTGTAAGTTGCTTTGGATAAAAGCGTCCAATAAATGACCAAATGTAATGTAATCTTACTTTCGGACATCACAAATTTAAAAAGAAGGGTAATTGGCAACCAAATGGTGTTTACCATGGCAATGTCTTTTATCCTGGGAAAAAAAAATGCTTCAGATAAGCATTCATTAACATTATTATTTTTTTTTAAGTTATTCTTTTTTTTTTATTAGACGCTGTCTGTGTCCCACACAGAATGCGCACCGTTTGAGAATTGTTTGTGGGCCATGTTCTCCGATGGGGCTGCTCTCGCACGGCCCCGCCCACCGATCTCAACATTTAGGGAACCTGCAGGGTGGATGGGTGGGACAAGCGGAGGTTTCAGTTCAGGAGTCAGAGCAGAAGACGCCACACAGTGTTGATTGTGTTGACTGTCAGAGTGCTGAGGACCTGCAGGTCTTGCATATTTGCCGGAGCTGCAAGACGCTGGAGAACGAATGTGACACCAGCGCCCCCTGTGACATACTTTCTGCCAATAAACCGCAGCCCACTCATCACGCAGTGTCTCAAGTGCTAAATCTTCCTATAGACGAGCGGCTCGTATTCGGAAATGTTGCCGTGTTCTCGGCTCTGTGGGTTAATTATGCACGCTGGGCTCGTGGAATGGAATCTGCACTTAAACCTTCTCGTTTTGGTTTGGTGACAA
Source organism: Corydoras maculifer (assembly GCA_019802435.1). Classification (NCBI taxonomy): domain Eukaryota; kingdom Metazoa; phylum Chordata; class Actinopteri; order Siluriformes; family Callichthyidae; genus Corydoras; species Corydoras maculifer. The sequence goes on from JAFMOD010000139.1 coordinate 170,471, forward strand.
TGAAGTGCCAGTTATTTAGTCACAGTGATTGCTCTTCTTAAGAATGAGGATTAGTGTTGATTCCCAGGTTCAGCACGACTGTCGGAGTGTCGGAAAAAAAAACATAAAAAGGGGACTACAACAATAACCCGTCTATGATGTCATCACACTGACCAAATATGGTTTTTATGTTCACTATTTTAATCAGCGCCACCAGAGCAGTGCAGCAGTTAGAGCAACCCCCTTAAAGCTGTAAAGATGATATGATGGAGATGGTAGGTACAGGATGGTAAGGTAGGGTATACAGAGGATGTGAGTATGAACGTAAAACTTAAACAGCCATTAAAGCGGTTTTCTTTTTTTAGTATTTGTTGGGCTGCTGTGGAGAACATGCCAAGGAATGGAAGCAGAACTTAGTTGTTCCATTAAGAGGCGGAGCTTGACCTTTACAGCTCCTTCCTTTAGTGTAATAGAAACCACTGAGGGAACTCGTGTTGAGTCTGAAATAAAGACAGACAGTATTGTTGATATTGTTGACCGTGGGAACCATCAATGATGACGTTCTCTCACAGGACAAACTCAGGCCCCGCCCTCACATCCAGGGACTTCGCTGTCCGGCCCTGGGAACGATCCATAATCCTGACGAGACGCCCCACGGCATCGGCATTGGCCCCGGAACCCACAGCGAGGATGATGAATGCACTTTCCTCCCTGACACAACAATCCAGCTCTCTCTCTCTCCCTCCCTCGCTCACTCTCTCTCCCCACCCCCCTTTACAGCTCTTATGCAATTAATTTGTTCCTCCCTCAGTCTCTGCGCTCGCATCTGCAGCTCTGTTTCTTTTACTGATTGCCTTTCTTTCATCCTGCTCACTCGCTCTGCCCGTGATGGACCTCCCCGCCGTTCATCACTCCGCCGTCCGGAGGTCTCTCACATGATGGACGATCGGATCAGATGTTCGTGAATGGATCATGAGCGAGGCATCAACTGGACGAATGAGCTAGTAAATATATCTTTAGACAAAAATATTGGGACACTTACAGGAGCCATTATGGCGCCCCGGTCTGAGCTGGTTCCATCTTTGCAGCTCTAACATTTCACAAGATTCCGAAGCGTCTGCGGAACGTTTTGCTAATTAATTTAGAACGGCATCTGCGAGGTCAAGTACTGTTGGTACCCACCAGATACATGGACCCATGTTGCTGAGGGCCTAGAGGAACAGATGATGCTTGAGAGGATGGGGAAGGTGGAACCTTTGGCCTTCCCCATACTGTTTACCCCAAACAGCAAAGCCGGAAGCCTGCAGTTGTTTGAGACACTCGGCTCAGTTTTATAAACGTTTACCGATAGAACTGAATGAAACCTGAAATCAGTGATCAGGAGGTTTGTGTCCCGATACGTTTGTGTTTCGAGTTTTGAATTAAACTGGAATTACAGAAGACTTTCCCTCAATCAGTCCCAGACACGATGTCCTTTAGAACCGTAATTCCCAACTGGTGGGTCATGAATCAAAAGTGGGTCGCAGACAGCCTGTAAAAAGTGAACAAACAAAAAGAATCTAAATAATTAATGCTCATCTGATTTTGAACTCGTCTTTTATCTTGAAGAAGAGAGAGGCATGCGTCAGACGCATGCAGCATCCTTGTTGCTATGGTAGCCACCATTCGTTGGACGGGTACGCTTCTCTTTAAATGTGTGATGTTCAGAGAACACAAATATAACCCAGAGTGTTTAAAATGTAGATTTTTGTTAATTAAAGACAAGTTTTCTATTTTATTTTTTTAATTGCTCTAATAATCGCTTTGCATGTTCATGTACAGTATGTTTAAATGTGGGGCGGCATGGTGACTTAGTGGTTGGCATGTTCTCCTCTCAGCGCTGGGGATTCCCGGTTTGAATCCCGATCTGGGTGGAGTTTCATGTTCTCCCCGTGTCCGTGTGGGTTTCCTCAGGGTTCTCCGGTCTCCTCCCCCAGTCCAATAACATGGATCAAGGTCAACTGAAGTGTCCAAATTGCCCCATATAGAGTGTGTCTATATGCACCCCCCCCCCCGCGACCCTAGTAGAGGATACAGCAGAAGATAATGGATGGATGGATGGCATGTTTAAATGTGTTTTTAAAGACTATTTTTAGGATAAATTTGACTTAATGACGATGAGGAAACCTGGGTCCCAGACAGAGATCCGTTAGGAACCCCCGATTTAGAAGATGGCCGTTATAGAGACAGTAGATTTTAGTGCGGTCTCACACTAAGAAATGCATACGCCATCAGATCATCATCCACTGCAGACGAGAACATGGCTGCAATGTCTTTTAAAACAGACATAGTGCATAATATACAGCAGCTCTCACTCACACACACCTCATTCAGGCACCGCTCAGCATAACGGTACATAACACACGCAAATAAATGCAATTAGCATTTCATTTGATGCTTGGCTGAGAAAGCAGATTTGCATTCACTAATATTTCCTGCTTTTCTTTAGTCATCTGCAGCAAAACTTCCATTATTGATTTTCCCCACTTCCTCCTCCTCTCAGTCACACGAGCGCTGCTCGAATAAATACCAGAAAATAATTACGCAGAGCCGAGAGTGACGGACAAATTCAATATTCCCATCTAAAAGAATGGCTGCGCTGCCGACGGAGGGGAAAAAAAAACACACACACAAACAAAATAAAACCACAGCCCTCCATCTGTCATCGGCGCTTTGATGGCCATCTGTATCTCAATTTCTGTTTACTTCCGTTCCTGTGAGGTTGTATTAAACTTTTCTGTGTTCATTTGCATATTAATCAGCCTGTGATGTTATTTCAATGTTATTTGGGCGTTTACAGTGTGAGGGTCACGAGCTCGTCACGGACAAGACGTCTTGGGAAGAACGGGTGGGGGGGGGGGGGGGGGGGGGGGGGGGGGGGGGGGGGGGGGGGGGGGGGGGGGGGGGGGGGGGGGGGGGGGGGGGGGGGGGGGGGGGGGGGGGGGGGGGGGGGGGGGGGGGGGGGGGGGTTCCCCATGTCCATCCAGGGGAGAATGTTTCGGGCGCTGGACAAATACACCCAGGACAGGGTGCCAATCCATCACTGGGCACACACTCACTCACACAAACACACTCTATATGGGGCAATTTGGAAAACTCAATTGTTTTTGGACTGTGGGAGGAAACCGGAGAACCCGGAGGAAACCCACGCGGAGAACATGGAAACTCCACCCAGATAGGAATTTGAACCGGGAATCCCCAGCGCTGAGAGGAGAACATGCTAAACCACTAAGCCACCGTGCCGTCGATTCCTACAGTAAGTTAGTAAATTTGAGAGTGTTTTAAGGTGTATATTTAATTCTTCACACAATTCTACACTTCACACGTTTGTGTAATGCTCCATAAACATCAATGGAAGTCAATGTAGGTCCCACAACACATGAAAACGCGCGTGTGTGTGTGTGTGTGTGTGTGTGTGTGTGTGGTAGTAGTTCAGACAATAATAACAAGAGACATTAATAATCAAATAAGTCCATCTCATTTCCCGCGACCCGTAGCAGCTGTATGGCTCTTTAAGTCGGAATGTGGCACCCACAGAGCTCTGTTTGTGTTGTTAATCAGTTATGGCCTGATGACTTTAATTAATGCAATTATGCCTCACGCTTCAATTCGTTCTGCCTCCGCTATTGTAAAGAGGCACATGCATCAGTAGAAAGCTTCAGCACACTCTCTGATCACTGCTAATGCGACGGCCAGCGTCAGGCTGCTTCATATAAAGGAGAACTGCATGCGTTCTAAAGGGAAACGCAGCCATCTGCGCACACCCCTGCACACGCAGTGCGTTTACCTTCACAGAGCGACACACGGCTGAAGAGACAGAGGTACATCAGCTGTAAACCACCCTCCATATTACAGTTTACATCCTACATACCGGGCGTAGTGATTGGCATGTTCTCCTCTGAGTGCTGGGCCTCTCATGATCTGGGTGCAGTTGCTTTGTTTTTCCCCATCCGCATGGGATTTCAGTGATGCGCATCCAATGGTGAACGTTTTGGGCGCTGAGCAGATGCACCAGGACGGGGCGCCAAACGATCACTGGGCACACTCTTACTTCCACACACACACAATACACAAGGGCAATTTTGAGCAGCCAAACTACCTTGAATCCATGCTTTTGGACTGTGGGAGGAAGCCGGGGAACCCAAGGGAAACCCACATGATCGAGGGGGGAAAAAGGGGTCCTCCGGTTTCCTCCCACAGTCTGAAAACATGAGTTCAAGGTAAATCAGCTGCTCTAATTTGCCCCATATAGTGTGCGAGTAAGTGAGTGTGTGACCAGCGATAGATTGGCTCTCTGTCCTGGGTGCATCTGCCCAGCATCCGAAACGTTTTCCATGGATGGACATGGGAACCACCACCACCACCGCCGCCAATACCGCCACCCTGGTAGTGGATTAAGGGGACAGAACCTACATACTTTGCATGGCATTAAACGATACCTCGGGGTCATGCCAGTGCACCGTAGTAGAATACAAGAACCCAACTAATCCAATTAATCCTAACTCTTGGTGATTACATCATCATGGGTTCTAACTTATTTAGTGTCTCTAATTGGAGGAGATAGAAGGCAGGACTCTGAAAAGTCTCTAAAAATCCCCCAAATTCTGTCTGACATTCACCCTTTTAACAAACCCATCCCCCGTCGCTTCAAAGTAACCCATGTGCTGATCGTTTTCTTTGAGCCTCTACATCCACGAAAAGACGAAGGCAGCAAAGTGTGGTCGATGTTTATTCATTGTTCTGCGTCAGGTCCATTACTTATTCCGTTTTTACTTTGAACTGGCCGAGAGTAAACAGACGCTCAAGGTCCTGCTTAATTGGACCGAATATGGATGAGCCGTCTCATTAATAGCAAAAGACGGAAAGACGTATTAAGAGAGGCTGATAAAGGAGAACTGCGCCTTTCCTTCGCCGCCAATTTACGCTTACGGATCACTCCGATCCACGGGTTCGCCCGCGTCGCCGGGAAGCGTGGCGGACGGAACCGAAGAACCCGAAGGCAGGCACATTTCCGCCGAGTGCACTTGACCGTAGCGGTATGGAAGCCACTTGGTCCGAGAGCCGGGGGTCTAATGGAAGACTGAATCGTAGGTCCAGGTGTGTGTAAATATCACTTGGCGGCGGCGAGGCGGCGATGTCTGGCACGAAAAAGAATTGGTAAGTGAAAGGTGAAGTAAACAGCTATTTGTATGCATCAGAGGCGAACAATTTGCAACGTGGAATAGCTGTGTTTGCTGTTCTGCCGGGATTGTCCGCGTCCACTCAGGCCGCCATTGTTCGGCAACACGGCGAAAGAAAATCAGTGGCACTACTTTTGCTTGAGTAGACAAAAAAAAAAAAAAATTTTTTGTAAGGCACTTTTTTTACTTTGTCTGTGTCTGTATGCATACGGATGGGCGGGGGGGGGGGGTAATAATAATAAGAATAACAATGTGACCGAATTGCAGGTACAAAATCAATCCTGCACTCAGGGCTAAAATATTACATGAAAGTCCACTTATCGCGACGTTCAACCGGCAATCAAGATCCATCACTGCACTGGGTCCTGCACTGCACTTTATCAGCATGCGACGGGTTCTGGATTGTCACCAGGTTTGAGTTCCCTTGGCACCCGCTGCCTCGTGTCGATGCTAAGAGGAATCAACAATGCAGCCTGTGTTTGGCTTCTGCACTTTATATGGAGATGAACGGCTCGTCTGCCCTGCGAAACACCGGATCCTGATCCCATCTCGAAGCTGGGGCTCATCCGGGACAGCGGGCGAACTCCAGTCGCACTCATACCGAAAGTAACGAAAGTGGGGCGGCACGGTGGCTTAGTGGTTTAGCATGTTCTCCTCTCAGCGCTAGGGATATCCGGATCGAATCCCCATCTGGGTGGAGTTTCCATGTTCTCCCCGTGTCTGCGTGGGTTTCCTCCGGGTTCTTCGGTTTTCTCCCACAGTCCAAAAACATGGATCAAGTCAATTGAGTTCTCCAAATTGCCCCATATAGAGTGTGTCTGTGTGAGTGAGTGTGTGGCCAGTAATAGATTGGCGCCCGGTCCTGGGTGTATCTGCCCAGCGCCCAAAAAGTTAGATGGGCATGGGGTCCGTTTTTAATTCTATGAGGGTGAATCTATACAGACTCTGGCCCATCGAGGATGAGGAGTTCCTCCTCACAAGGTTTCCTTTTAAAACGAAATAAATATCAGTGGGATTTTATTGTCATGGTCGCGCGGGCGTGATTTAAAAGGGTTTCAGGTTTATAACACCATAAAGCTGCTTTAAGACAAAGTACTCCTGTAAAAAGTTCTATACACTATAAGTCCAAACACACTGTGTGGCCATAATTACTGGTAAAAGTTTCAAAAGCGCTGATTTAAATAGATTTACATATTTCATCTCGCTTTATAATGTATCGTAACAAAGTTAAGGATCAAATATTCATCAACTGATCAATTCGTTCATTCCTTATCTTCCACTTTATCCTCTATTAGGGTCGCGAGGGGGGGTTCCCCATGCCCATCCAGGGGAGAACGTCTCGGGTGCTGGGCAGATACACCCAGGACAGGACGCCAATCTATCGCTGGGCACACACTCACTCACACAGACACACTCTATATGGGGCAATTTGGAGAACTCAATTGACTTGTTCCATGTTTTTGGACTGTGGGAGGAAACCGGAGAACCCGGAGGAAACCCACGCGGACACGGGGAGAACATGGAAACTCCCCCCAGATGGGGATTCAAACTGGAAATCCCTAGTGCTGAGAGGAGAACATGCTGACCACTAAGCCACCGTGCCGCCCCAACTGATCAATACGAAAGATAAAAATGACAGGGATGTAATTACTATATACCACTTCCTTTGATCCCCTGGAGGTTCAGATGCCCCGTGACGACCACAGCGGCGTATGATTGTAAACTAATTACATCTGTGTGTGTGATGTAAGCAGTTTAGCACCGAGCATCTCCGAAATCACATTACAGACCCTGACGTAATTCTGTTACCGCCGTTCCAGGTTTTCTCAGACGGAGTCGGGAGGAGGTGCATTAGTTCGGCAACAGCTAACACAATCCGGCAACAAGGTCACCCATAACAGAACCGAAACAAAGGAGCGCAATCCATTCATTTCATTACAAAAGCCGACTAAAAGAAACGGGAGAGGCAGGAAAACGAGTTGCATAACGAGACAAAGAGCAGCGTGTCGGTGACGAGCAACTAAAAATAGCACTGGCTACTGATGAAGCAAAGTGTTATGATTCAGTTCAGTTCAGTTCATCAATTATTCAACAAGAGGAAATAAAGTCAGAGCTGAAATGGTAAACACATTCTGTGAACACACTGCAGCTCCGAAGCATACGCGCTATTAATGTTCCTGAAGAACAAGAAATCGAATATTTTTATGGGACGAACCTCCAGGTATCAAACATTGGGTCAGATACTGTTCTGCTGGAAAAGGGCACGTGAGGTAAAAATACTTTGGCCCACATGTTCCAAAACACATGATCAACATCTGGCCGACATAACGGCACCAGCTACCCGAACGCGAGCCATTTACATTTACATTTTACATTTGGTCATTTATTGGACGCTTTTATCCAAAGCGACTTACAAGGTGAGCACAGGGTTCATCACAACATCCCTGGAGCAATGAGGGTTAAGGGTCTTGCTCAAAGACCCACACTGGTAACTTTATTGGACCTGGGATTTGATCCGCCAACCTTCAGATTGATAACCCAACGCCCTGAGCAACCACTCCCAACAAGAGTGGACTGAAACAGTATCTGCAGCAGAGAAATGAAGAGGGATTGCTCTGTTGACCGTATTATCACGTCGGCTTGACTACGATTTCCACGCAAAAGCTGCAGACCGCCACGCCTTCTCCATCCTACACCAGCACAAGCAACGCCACCATCTTTTGCGAAACCCTAACCAACACATACCCGCCAACAGCAGAACCTCCAGCCGGTGCACCATCCACCTTTCCCAAGCGTTTTGTTTCACTTTTTAGTTGGTTTCAATGTTTCTTTCAATGTTTTCAGCGTTTTTACATCCAGCCACAAAGAAACCTACATCCCCAACCACCTTCAAGCAACGTAAAAAGAGATGGTTAGAATTTTAAATGCTGTTTAATTGGGATTTTTCTGTTAGGAACCAAGATAAATAAATAAAAAAAATCTTTTGTTAATAGATAACATCGATAACAGGCGACTCATATGTTACATAAATGTGTGTGCGTTGTCCATTAGATTCTCTATATGTTCCTGATCTATAGAGTTTCATGGTTTGAGGAAGGTCATCGTGACTTTTCTTAACTATAGCATAGCTTTTCTTATCTTTGTGCACTTAGGTACTGTTCCCTCCCTACGTTTGGAGGTATACAGTTATCTAAATGAAATGACTCACTGCTTTATAGGGCTGTAGCAAAGGGACCTGATCTATAGATTTTCATGGTGAGGGTTTGAGGAAGGTCATCATGACTTTTCTGAACTATAGCATGTTATGGATTTGGGTGACTGCTGTAAAGTGGAATTTCAGAAGCAAAAATGTAGGCGACGTTCTACACACTGCTTTACAAACCCGAGACACAAAGGTGCAGGTGTCATGAGCACGTGGAACATCTGTGTGTGTGTACGCACATTTAGGAAATATTCTGGTGTATTTTCTGAAATTCGTTTAATGGCGATGCGAGTGGGAGAGAGGAAACGCCGAGAGATCTTCAGGCAATCCGAAGACATTGACGCGTTTTCATAATTGAAGCGGGTCTGACAAATTTAAGTGTCACACAGACGCAGCAGCCTGAAAATGCTTACAATGGCGTCAATGGTTGTAATTCAGCCTTCGTCTGTGCATTTAGCTTCCAATGAGGTTTGGATGCAAATCTGCCCAAATCGCGCCCATAAGAGGGGAGTATGAGAACACTCACGGGATACTTAATCACAGCGTCGCTGGGAATCAGAACAGTGACCTCACAAATCTAATGACACCAATTACACACCCTTGGCTTGTACCGCACATTTCAGAGAACATCCATCCATCCATCCGTCAGACACATCCTGCATTCCATATTCTGCGACCTCCACTCAACTGGGATGGCGTTCCACAAGATCTTAGGTGAACGACCCAGGCTCACCAGCTCCATTCTCAGATTCCAAAAGTGTGAGATGAAGGTTACGTTAGTTCTCCGTGCAGAGCAGTCAAGGTTTTCCAGCTGAAACATAAACAACTACGACTTTATAGACCTTGCTTTGTGCACTCGGGTACTGCTGCCCTACGTTTTGGAAGTATACAGTTATTTAAATGCTTTATAGTGCTGTAGCAAAGGGAACGAATGAAGCACAATAATTTAATGGTTAAGAGGTTTGTCCTAATACTTTTTCCCAGTTAGTGCATTAGATTTAAGGAATGATATCACAGCTTCTTTAAACTTAGAGATATAGATTACTCCAACCACCTGTATGTCCTTTCACAGCACATCCATAAACCTCCACTTTGGCCTTGCTCTCCTTTTTCCTAGCAGCTCCATCCAGCAGCCTCAGCATCCTGCTTTAAGTTTAAAATATATAACACACATCTCTCATCATCTTTATCTTTCCCATTAGGTATACTCCATCTCACCCCATCCCAAGTGTGTGTGTGTGTGTGTAATATTATATATAATAATTATTATATATTATAATTGTTGTATATAATATTACACACATGTATATGTGTCTGTAATATATATCATAATTATATTTTATATATATATATATATATATATATATATATATATATATATATAGTGGCATGGTGGCTTAGTGGTTTAGCATGTTCACCTCTCAGCACTAGGGATTCCCAGTTCGAGTCCAAATCTGGGTGGAGTTTCCATGTTCTCCCAGCGTGTTTCCTCCGAGTTCTCAGGTTTCCTCCCACAGTCCAAAAACATGGATCAAGGTCAATTGAGTTCTCCAAATTGAGTGTGTTTGTGTGTGAGTGACTGTGTGCCCAGAGATAGATTGGTGCCTGTCCTGGGTCTATCTGCCCAGCGCCTAAAACGTTCTCCCCTGGATGGGCATGGGGAACCACCTACCCTAATAGAGGATAAACCGGAAGATAATGGGTGTATATATATATATATATATATATATATATATATATATATATATATATATATATATATATATATATATATATATTATATTATATATATGACTTGTTTTAAAGCTCTTGCATCTGTGAATCGAGTCCCAGAGTTTTTCATTCAGGTGATTTTAGTCGACGTCCGTTTATCTTCCATGTGCTTTATTTTTACTGCTACAGTCCGAACACATTCAGAGAAAAGTCGAGCTAAGTCATAATAGTCTGAGGCAGGTGTGTAAATCACAGTGACCTTTCCACAAGCTCATCTTCAACGCGGTAATGAAGCTGCACCCGCTGAATAATTTAACAGACCATTCAGGTGACACTTCTTTTTTGTTTTGAGGGAAGGCAAATCTCAGCGACCATGTGAATTTTAATTTGACATTGTTGATGCATTTACAGTTCGGGGGTATGAGCCGAGCGTCTTATTTAATTACTCATTACGCGAGCTGATCTACGTCTACGTCCTGATAAATGAAAACCCGTCCCCTGCTGTACATCCCACTCTTTCCATCTCGTCACAGTAATGGAAACGCGTGACCTTTGAGGGAGTTGTTATCCTAGAGGTTCCCATGTTTTCCGGTCTGGACTGGAAATGAGACATCGCTGTGTTTGGTGCTGAACTAGAAGAAGTTTAGAGGCTCAGAGTGACGCCACATCCTCGCAGGACCGCCGCAGTGAGGTAGGACAACATTGGGAGGTCAGAAATGATAACTAAGAACGCCTGGCTCTCATTTTTGGTTGTAGTTCATTCCTAAACTATCAGATGGGGTTGAGGTCAGAGTTCTGTTTGGGCTCGTCACGTTCTTCCACCTCAAACTCTTCCAACCAAGTTCTCCGTATGTTGCATCATGCAGTGTGAAACCAAAAAACGCTGTGACTTGTTCATGCAACGTTGGCCGCATACCATTTTACCATCCATCCATTATCTTCCACTTTATCCTCTACTAGGCTCGTCGGGGGGGGTCCCCATGCCCATCCAGGGGAGAACGTTTTGGACGCTGGGCAGATACACCCAACAGGACGCCAATCTATCACTGGACACACACTCACTCACACAGATACGCACACACACTCTATATGGGGCAATTTGGAGAATTCAATTGACCTTGATCCATGTTTTTGGACTGTGGGAGGAAAGCAGAGAACCCGGAGGAAACCCACATGGACATGGGAAGAGCATGGAAACTCCACCCAGATGGGGATTCGAACCGGGAATCCCTAGCGCTGAGAGGAGAACGTGCCAAACACTAAGCCACCGTGCCGTCCCTACCGTTTTACCAATAAAACTAAAAACAACTCAACTAAAAACAGTTTGAACACCAAACTGAAGCGCGTGTGTGGCTGCATGTCTGTCAGTAAGGTGGGCGGGAAATAATTAGACTTAATTATGTGTAAAAGAGGGACGCGTCACATTCTTGGCTAAACATGAACAAAACGACAGGCCGCACTTTAATTGCGGCTCCAGCTGCAGATCAAAACCCCTTTTCGTTCCTGACCTTCGGTGCCATTGTTCCTGGGTCTGCAATAAAATGTTTCGAAAACAAAAACCGGCAAATTTATGCTAATTATCTCGTCACTTTGACTGCGTCTCGTGTCCTTAAGACAGCCGAGTCCGGCGATTTCATTCCTGCCGACCGCCCCGAGCGAGTGTTCTGCGCGAGGCTCTGGCGGTGCGGCACAGTGCGGCGCGTTCCCTGGCGTTTTGTGAAGTTTCGAGGCCATGAAAGGTTCCTTTCAAGGCCGCTTTGCAAAAGGGCACAGGATCCACTTCAAATCGGCGTTCGCTTTAAGGTTCACCGCCGCGAATCCTAATGGAAAAACACAACGCTCTGGGGACACGCACCTGAAACCGGCTCGGCCCGGACACAAAGTGTGGACGGGGACCCGACGCCGGTGCCTCGGGGCCGAGACGGCGAGAAAAAAGCGACGGCGGGAAGACAGACAGTGACGGGCCAGAGAGGACAGAGACACCTGGGCTGCGGCGTGTCTCATGCGGTTTGAATGATGAACAGCATCCCGGTCGTCGCGCCGCTGACGTAAAAAACACAAATAAAGCCAGAACTAGTGCACAGCGACTAACAGAACATCACCCACAGGTCCCGAGCCTCTTCCTCATCCTCCTCATCCTCTCCACAGGTAATGTGTCACGGCGGTAAAACAGTGGGCCCCTCAGAGTGGACCTGATCTCAGCTCGCTGCCTCCGATTGACAAATGGTTGGACGTGGCCGTACAGGACGCCGCCGCACCGCACCGCACCGCACGCCGCCGCACCACACGCTGAAGAAATATGCTGTCGCAGCGAGGGCGCTTCGCCGCCGCGTCACAGCTACATACTTCACACTAAATTTACACCTCATTGTAGCCGAGCTCTTATAAACAAATCCTCCGCACGCCGATTTATCGGTCCGGTTCACCGGCATCCGGGTTAAAGGGACGGATCCAAAAGAGGCGAATGTGTTTTTGATTTGCAGACGCGCCGTGGAAAACACTCCGACACTCTGCGATCGTAAACTGTCATTAAACGGATGACACCCTGACTGTGGAACGCTGTGGGAACCAGGACTCTCGTTGATGGACCACAGGAGTCAATCTGTGCTCCTCATTATGCTCATATTTGGGACTCTGAGGCCAAAAAGAATTTTTAATGGCAATGAATTTGTGCCCTGTCCTGGGTTTTCTGCCCGGCTTCGGAAACGTTCTCCTCTGGATGGGCATGGAGAACCACCTAGTAGAGGACTAGAACATGATGAATAGATGGAAATATTTACTGATCTGCCTACACTCACGTTATTATATCAACTCCTCCTGCCATATCAATGGACTGTAGGGTTCTAGAATCACTGTAGTCCAAGTGCAAGTAATTTATATATATATACAGTGGGTTGCAAAAGTATTCATACCCCTTGAACTTTTCCATATTTTGTCACATTACAACCACAAACATAAATATATTTCACTGGAATTTAATGTGAAAGACCAACACAAAGTGGTATACAATTGTGAAGTGGAATGAAAGTTATACATGAATCAACAATTTTTTTACAAATAAAAAACTGAAAAGTGCGATGTGCAAAATTATTCAGCCCCCCTGAGTCAATA
>JAFMOD010000139.1:184028-198512 GCA_019802435.1 Corydoras maculifer
CTTTCATTCCACTTCACAATTGTATACCACTTTGTGTTGGTCTTTCACATTAAATTCCAGTGAAATATATTTATGTTTGTGGTTGTAATGTGACAAAATATGGAAAAGTTCAAGGGGTATGAATACTTTTGCAACCCACTGTATATATATATATATATATATATATATATATATATATATATATATATATATATATATATATATATATATATATATAGGCGGCAAGGTGGCTTAGTGGTCGGCACGTTCACCTCTCAGCACTAGAGATTCCCTGTTCGAATCCAATCTGGGTGGAGTTTCCATGTTCTCCCCGTGTCCGTGTGGGTTTCCTCCAGGTTCTCCGGTTTCCTCCCACATTCCAAAAACATGGATCATGTCAATTGAGTTTTCCAAATTGCCCCATGTAGAGTATGTGAGTGAGTGTGTGCCCAGCGATGGATTGGCGCCCTGTCCTGGGTGTATCTGCCCAGCGCCCAAAACGTTCTCCCCTGGATGGGCATGGGGAACCCCCCACGACCCTAATAGTGGATAAAGCGGGAGATAATGGATGAATGAATGAATACAGGGTGGAGGTGTCGGCCACAGTGCTACAAACTCTCCACACGCACCAGCGCCATGACAGCGGCACCGCAGTGCTGAGAATCCTCCACCTACTCTGTGGGGGTCGTGGCTGCTACTGACAAGAAGGTCAAGAGGACCAACCATGTCCAAAAACAGACAGCTTCTATATGGTAAGTGCAGCTGATGTTATTCAAGATTCGAAGCTTTATTGTCATATGCACAGTAAAGAAACATGTTTGCCTGCACATTGAAATTCTCACTTTGCCGTCCACCCTGGAGGAGTACGAAAAAGTAATGATAATAATAATAAAAAAATATAAATATATAAAATCCAGAAAAACACACACACTATGTACATAATTATGAAGTTATGGTCCTTCCCCTCATTATATTATTTGCACATTAAGGGCAAAAACGGGGAGGTGTAGCTGGGATCGTGACCTGCGAGCGTCACATTCAGGTAGCGCTCGCTTTTAAAATGCCGACTCAGCAAATAAAAGCAGTACGGTGGCTTTACAGCCCACTAAAACAAAATCATGACAATCAGTAGCTTTAGTCGTTTTGTCTCATCGCTCTGCTCCAAAGGGAACTCAATAGTGCTGATTATGCAAATATTTTCCAGAGCGTACCGGTTTCATTAAGTCGGGAACGTGCTGCCCACCACCTGAAACCTGACGGGGAGCTGCCTCCATCCCTCCAGTGAGGGCGAAGAGAGAGAGAGAGCGAGAGAGCACCACTCCAGACAGACAACATACTTAAAAAACAAAAGGCTCACAGGGCGGCTTTAATTCGGGCCGATCACATTCTGTTTACTGACTCGGCCCTTTTTAAAACCCCAATCACACTCGCTCGTTTCATTAGTGCAGAAAGTCCAGCATCACTTCATTACCCGAAGCACCGCATTGCAGATCCGCAGCCCGGGTCCCGAGCCGGGCTCGCTCGTCCAACGATGATGTCTGAATTCACAAATGCCCCTGTGGACGAAAATGAGAGTGTCCCACAGGAACAACCCCAAATCTGAAAGAAAGACTTTCCAAACACTGTTGCAGCGTCAGAGGGGAAGGACCAACTTATTAAAAGAGCGGTAGCTCAGTGGTCAGGGCGTTGGGTTATCAATCTGAAGGTTGGGGGTTCAAATCCCTGGTCCACTGAAGTTACCAGTGTGTTGGATAAAAGTGTCTGCTAAATTAATTCATTCATTTATTATCTTCCGCTTTATCCTCTATTAGGGTCGCGGGGGGGGGGGGGGGGGGTTCCCCATGCCTATCCAGGGGAGAACGCTTCGGGCGCTGGGCAGATAGACCCAGGACAGGGTGCCAATCTATCGCTGGGCACACACTCACTCACACTCTATATGGGGCAATTTGGAGACCTCAATTGACTTGATCCATGTTTTTGGACTGTGGGAGGAAACCGGAGAACCTGGAGGAAACCCACGCAGACACGGGGAAAACATGGAAACTCCACCCAGATGGGGATTCGAACCAAGAATCCCTAGCACTGAGAGCCACTAACCACTAAGCCACCCGTCTGCTAAATGACCAAATACAAATGTAAAAGCACCTGTAGGTGTCCCAATACTTTAGCCCACATTTCGTCTCCTGTTTAATGAATGTCCTTACACAGAAGCCCGGTTTGTTAACAGACATACGTTTTAACATAGCGGAACCAGACGACTTGCCCGGTTGTCCAGGTGGTGGTGCGCCATGACGGTGGCTCTAATCTATTCTCAAACCCAAGGAAATCACTTTTCATGACGCATCGCCGCCGCCTGTGCCAGTGCGCCCGCGCGAGTGCGCCCGCGCGAGTGCTCTCAGATTGTTCTTGCGTTTTCAGCGCGAGCACATCTGCAGACGGGATTAGTTGCTAATGCATCGGTTTACGTCCGGCGTCACATGGTGCACTCTCATCGATACCACGTCCTGTTTTGAACCCGGTTCCCGTCTCTGATTCACAAAGGAAGCGGCTTCGTGCTTTACTCAAAAGCAAATTCTCTAAAGGAAACAAAAAACAAAAAACAAAACGGCAGGTGAACGGAGGAGGTGGTTGTTGGAGATGAGGATGGAGAACATCTCCATCATCATCATGCGCTGTTTATATTAAATAATCTGATGCATCCGTCATTCCACAGACTTCTCCTTTAAAACCCTCGTCCCATGACTGAAAACACTGACCGGAACGGGGGGTCACACAGACGGCATTTAAACTGCGGATGGGCGTCGCCGCTGAGACCTCTCTCTCCACCTTCTGGACTACACACTCATCATCAGAGGAACCTCCGACATCCACGAGGTTGACCTTCGATGCTGGTTTTGTATTTTAAATAAGACGTAGATCTGGACAAAGATGTTTGGGTAGTATGAGGACGCTGTTCAACGCATGATCAACTGATCAAGCGTTTACATTTACATTTGGTCATTTATTGGACGCTTTTATCCAAAGCGACTTACAAGGTGAGCACAGGGTTAATCACAACATCCCTGGAGCAATGAGGGTTAAGGGTCTTACTCAAGGACCCACACTGGTAACTTCAGTGGACCTGGGATTTGAACCCCCAACCTTTAGATTGACAGCCCAACACCCTGACCACTGAGCTACCGCGCCCCACCTTGCATCAGCTCCACTTATAAAATAGATGGACCTCGTCCCATGACCGAAAACACTGACCGGAACGGGGGTTCACACAGACGGCCTTTAAACTGCAGATGGGCGTCGCCGCTGAGACCTCTCTCTCCACCTTCTGGACTACACACTCATCATCAGAGGAACCTTCATGTGTTAATTACCTTTAATTATCGTCTATTGTCTTCAGTTCTGTCTCTTCCCCACCCAAGACTCCTACACCCCGCCACCCCACCATCAACAGCAGGTGTTAATTACTGCATATTGTCCTTAAATTACAGTCTCATCCTCACCGTGTCCTGGCATGAGACCTGCCAGGTCACTGGGCCTTCCCCAAACTGTTCTCCCGTACAACTGTCCACATCTCGCTGATTGAGTTCACACCTGTGGCTTCCATAAGTTCCCGAAGACAAGATTCTATAAACGATTAAACAGCTCCAGGTGCGAACATACCAAACTCGGGGATCTGAAGCTAATGGAGCGACCTTCAGATTTTTGAAGGAAATCCAGCAGAAATGTTCAGGTGTGCAGCTGAAGAATGAACAGTGTGTCGCGGCGTCCTCAGCCTTCAGTTCATCAGCCCCACGCTGCGCCATTGTTGCGCTCAATGCTTTATGGACGTGTTTAGAAACAGAAGGACGTGCCGCCATACATCCCGAGCCCTACACCGCCATCAAAGGCTCTGTTAATAACACTCACACGGCTAATGGTTGACCTTCCGCGGCCCGATGTGCACGAGGTTGACCTTCGATGCTGGTTTTGTCTTTTAAATAAGACGTAGATCCGGACAAAGAGGGTTGGTTAGTATGAGGATGCTGTTCAACGAATCAAGCATTTACATTTGGTCATTTATTGGACGCTTTTATCCGAAGCGACTTACAAGGTTGCCCAGCGATAGATTGGCGCCCTGTCCTGGGTGTATCTGTCCAGCACCTGAAACGTTCTTCTCTGGATGGGCATGGGGAACCCCCCCACGACCCTAGTATAGAACAAAGCGGAAGATAATGGATGGATGGACTTACAAGGTGAGCACAGGGTTCATCACAACATCCCTGGAGCAATGAGGGTTAAGGGTCTTGCTCAACGATCCACACTGGTAACTTCAGTGGACCTGGGATTTGAACCCCCAACCTTCAGATTGACAGCCCAACGCCCAAACCACTGAGCTACCGTGCCCCACCTTGCATCAGCTCCACTTATCAAATAGATGGACTTTTTAGTTCTACAATTATAACCTGTAGTCCATCTGTTTCTCTGTGCACTGTTTTAGTGCCCTTTACTTCGTTCTCAACCCCACACAGTAGGTTTGATGGGAGTGGTGGTGTATTGGGGTATGTTGCACTGGTACAAGTGCAACACACCATTACACCCCCCCACAAGTTTGATTTTCATTCTACGAGGGTGAATCTATACAGACTGCGGACCTTGCGTCCTCTGTGGTCACCTCTCGCTGGCCATTTGAGGATGATGAGCTCCTCCTCACAAGGTTTTCCTTTTTAAAATGAAATAAATAATCAGTGGGATTTCATTGTCATGGCCGCAACTTTGGGGCGGCAAGTGGCTTAGTGTTAAGCATGTTTGCCTCTCAGCGCTGGGGATCCAGGTTCGAATCATTACATTACATTTCCATTTGGTCACGTAGCAGATGCTTTTATCCAAAGCCACTTACAAGGTTGCCCAGTGATAGATTGGCGCCCTGTCCTGGGTGTATCTGCCCAGTGCCCGAAACGTTCTCCCCTGGATGGGCATGGGGAACAGGGTTCATCACAACATCCCTGGAGCCATGCTCGAGGGCCTTGCTCAAGGACCCACACTGATACCTTCAGTGGTCCTGGGATTTGAACCCCTAACCTTCAGATTGATAACGCCCTGACGATTGAGTTACCGCGCCCATTTGTTCTGCATTACACACACACACACACACACACACACACACACACACACACACCATGCGCTCCCACAGCCGCCAAAGCAAACGTATAGATTCATGAGAATAACTTTCCCTTTTCTTTCATCTAATGACCCACACTTTCATTCTAAGTTTCTTTAGTGTCCCCGCAGTTTGTTCTGTTCCGGCTGCATGAGGTGGATGCGTCTGGCGCTTCCCGTTATTCATAGTTCCTCTCGGCTGATTCATACTTGGCTGGTTGGCAGAGCGCGGAGCTGCGAGAAGCTCATAAACTGTGTGATGAAATATCTCTGGACTTCCTTTGGGAGCGCGTCCACCACTCGTCCTCGCACTCGCCTGGGCGTTAACACTCGTTAGCCGGTGCATGCAACCGCTCACCAGAAAGAATCACAACAGGAGGCGATGTATACCGTCTGCACACGTACAGCCGTCTACATCAGCAGCACTGGTTGTTCAGAACTAGTGGAAGTGGGGGGGGGGGGTAGTAGCTCAGTGTTTAGGGTGTTGGGTTCTCAATCTGAAAGTTGGGGGTTCAAATCCCAGGTCCACTGAAGTTACCAGTGTGGGTCCTTGAGCAAGACCCTTAACCCTCATTGCTCCAGGGATGCTGTGATGAACCCTGTGCTCACCTTGTAAGTCGCCTTGGATAAAAGCGTCCAATAAATGACCAAATGTAAATATAAGTGTTTCTGGGGGTTCTAGATTCAGCTGTGTCAGTCAGTCCGGCGCAGCAAACAAGCAATTAACCTGGAGGTTCGAGGCAACGACACCGAGAGCATCACATGATCATAACTCAGGCCCTCCGTTCAGATCCGGCGTGAGTTACTGCGTCTTTTGTTCTCCGCACATTAGACGCAATAGTTCAAGTAGCTACTTGTGAATTAATGGAGGCTCCGAGATCTGAAAACAGTAAAGAGGCTTTTAGCTGAAGATATGGATCAGCATATAAATAATACAGCTCCGACTTCTTGGCAACAAGACCAGGACGCTGACCGGGACTCTCCCTTAAGATGTATTGCGCGCCGCCACCTTCGGGAGCGCGCGGTCATGACAAGATATTTTTCACCTGCTTCGCTCCCATCAGGCTTCAGGACGGAGGACAATCGCAGGTCTGGCCGAAGCCCTCGCCAACGATTACGCAAAGAAGATACGGCGAGCACAGTCTGCCTTTTAAATAGCGCAGCAGCGTCCCTCCTTCACGCCGGCGGCTCGGGCCGATCCTGTGAAACTGGGACCTTTGTGCATTTTGTGCAATTGTCAGAGCGAGAGCGCATAGAAGAAAACACCTTTGGAGGTCAACGCGGCGGCGCACGCCGGTCTGTAAATGGAATGCCGGTGGGGTTTACGGTCTGAAAATAATTACAGAGAAAGAACGAGATGATCGTTAAAATGAGGGACCTCTGCAGAACAGATGAACTGCAGGATGCTGCTCTGTGGGTTGACCCGAGGGCAGTCTGGTTGTTTAGGCCTCCGTGTAGGAAATGCATCCGTCTGGATGAGGGCTCCGGTGCGTCATGTTCACATTGGGGGCGGTGGGATGGTGCAGCAGTCTCACGGTAAGTAAATCCCAGGTTTGATTCCGGATGGGGCAAATATGAGAGGGTCTTTTGTCCATCTCACTGCTCATATTCAATTCCTCATCCATCCATAAGAGGTGAATGAATCAGAGAGACTGGATTTAGGGGTGGGGGCGGGGGGTTCCCCATGCCCATCCAGGGGAGAAAGTTTCGGGCGCTGGGCAGATACACCCAGGACAGGGCGCCAATCTATCGCAGGGCACACACTCACACAGACACAAAAACACACTCTATATGGGGCAATTTGGAGAACTCAAATGACCTTAATCCATTGAGGAAACCTGAAAACTCGGAGGAAACCCACGCGGACACAGGGAGAACATGGAATTGGGATTCGAACCTAGTGCTGAGAGGAGAACATGCTAACCACTAAGCCACCGTGCTGCCCACAAACCATCAATCCGTCCATTATCTTCCACTTTATCCTCTACTAGGGTTGTGGATGTGGGGAAAGGGGGGGTTCCCATGCCCATCCAGGGGAGAACGTTTCGGCCGCTGGGTAGATACACCCAGGACAGGGCATCAATTTATAACTGAGCACACACTAACTCACACAAACACACTCTATATGGGGCAATTTGGAGAACTCAATTGAATTGATCCATGTTTTTGGACTGTGGGAGGAAACCGGAGAACCCGGAGGAAACCCACGCAGACACGGGGAGAACATGGAAACTCCACCCAGATTGGGATTCGACCCTAGTGCTGAGAGGAGAACATGCTGACCACTAAGCCACTGTGCCGCTCACAAACCATCCATCTATCCGTCCATTATCTTCCACTTTATCCTCTACTAGGGTCATGGGGGTATGGGTGGGTTCACCATGCCCATCCTGGGGCGAACGTTTCGGGCGCCGGGCAGATACACGCCAATCTATGGCTGAGCACAGACTCACTCACACTGACACACTGTGTATGGGACAATTTGGAGAATTCAATTGACCTTGATCCATGTTTTTAAACTGTGGGAGGAAACCGGAGAACCCGGAGGAAACCCATGCAGACACGGGGAGACCATGGAAACTCCACCCAGATGGGGATTCGACCCGGGACACACCAGCGCTGAGAGGAGAACTTTCTGACCACTCACCACCGTGCCTCCCACAAACCAAACACCGTAATTAAAGTCCAGAATCGACGTCCACATGTCCACATGCACGGTCCCTGATGAAGACGCGGTTCTGTACGGTGCAGCGGTAGCTGGGACGCTGTGAAGCTGGATGTGAAACGGCGGGTGTGAGAGAACAGCACACTCCGATTCTTCACGCTTCGTCTGAAACACCTGGAAACGGCCGCGCCAATTTATGCAGCTCATCAAAAGTGAGGTGTCATCTATTCAATTACGGCGAGCCCGAGCTGTAACGAGCGCCGCGAACACGCAGTTAATTTAGCCAAGCGTTAAGCAGTGTGTGTGTGTGTGTGTGTGTGTGTGTGTGTGTGTGTGTGTTGGAACGGTCCATGTGTTTGAACACAAGCCACGGCTGCATGAGAGGAAGCGGGTAATGAAGCCTCGGCGTCGACTCTGATGGCTGGCAGGCTGTCGGTGCAGCGCTGATTGAGGAAGAAGGCGGCGCCATCGCTGGAGACCTGCCCACCTCTCCCACCGCTCGCCTCAATCGTCGCTCGTCTCGCCGCCCGCGTCACGGCCCGTCGCACCGGTGGTCCCAGCAGAACCTCTCAGAACATCTCAGTAATGAGTTAAACGGTAGATCTGTTCCCGTTCCCGTGGTTTTGTTTTGTTTTTCCTCCTCAGCTGTGGTGCGTGATGATCGCACTGCCTTTGGGAGGCGCTGCTCTCAGTACGCAGAGTACCGTCTTTAGTTTCTATGTTGTGATCATCCCGTAACTCATCATCAACGTTCACATCCACCTTTTACTGCGTCTCCAGCTCGTTATGGTCATCCGTCCTGATGGATTCGGGGTACCGGGGCGTTCTCCTGTCCCTCACGCAGGGATAAGCCCCAACACTCCCCGCTGGGTTTGCATGCATCTGAGGGGAATTGTAAAATTCTGATACTGGGCGGCACTGTGGCTCCGTGCTTGGCATGTTCTCCTCTCAGCGCTGGGGATCCAGGTTCAAATCCCAATCTGGGTGGAGTTTCCATGGTCTCCCCGTGTCCACGTGGGTTACCTCCGGGTTCTCCGGTTTCCTCCCACAGTCCAAAAACGTGGATCAAGTCAATTGAATTCTCAAAATTGCCCAATATAGAGTGTGAGTGTATGCCCACTGATAGATCCTGGGTGTATCTGCCCAGCACCCGAAACGTTCTCCCCTGGATGGACATAGGGACCCCCCCTCCCCCCTCCCTCCCTTGACCCTAGTGGAGGATTAAGTGGAAAGTAATGAGATGAGTTTGTGGTTCTTTGCGGTCCGAGAGTGAATCGTTTGAAATGAATCGCTCAATTGTTTGTAAGAAGAGCCACTAAAAGGGAAGGAATGATTCAAGGCCTCGGAGGGGGGCGGGGGGTTGATCCGGTGCACGACCCAATGTTCGAAAGGGAAAACACAAAAAAAAAAGCAGAGCAGCTCACTTTAGCAGAGACTCTGTTGATAGGAAGCCGCCGTGCCACGCGTCTAAAACCCTCTTCATTTCCCGACCCATCTCCATCTCCGGCGACGCCGATTGCTGGGGCAACCCCGCGGGGCAGCGAGGTAAGAATTATAACTATTAATGTAACGCCGCTGGGGAAAGGGGAAGGGGGGGGCCAATTGGCAATGGAGAAGAATACACTGCAGCGGAAAGCTCACAGCCGTTTTTCGGCAGCCCTGGAAGGCCCCCCGGATACACCAGGGTGTGGTGGTGGTGGTGGTGGTGGTGGGGGTGGGGGGGGGGGGGTGGTCAATGAAAATGCATAAATACAGACGGATCAGCGGCGGACAAACGAGGAGAGAGAAATATGAGGCGGTGCGGCGGTTGCTCCCACATTACGACAGCATTTGCATTCTAATGACATGATTATGGACTGTGTGTGTGCACACCTCCCTCTTGCGTGACAGATGATATTAATTATTGAATACAGAAGTAAATCTTGCGCGGCCGCGTCAGACCGCAGACTCCACGGCGGGTGCCATTTGTTTCCAGCGTGCCGTATTATGTTTCATCTTTATCGAGCCACCGCTGAAACAGATCGGCCGCTATGAACTCCGTCTCCGGCGCCACCCCGACTTCGGGACGCATTAAATCACTTGCCCTCTTTCCTGTTGGATTTCACGCAGACCGAAAACCGAAGGCCTGCGCATTAGTGCTTACAAATTAAGTGCCGACGCCCCGATACGGAAGGAGCGGATTCGCCGAACGTCGCGGCGGTGACTCAGGAGTGTAAAAAAGTGCGGTGATGCAGAGGACAGGGTGCCAATCTATCACTGGACACACTCACTCACACAGACATGCAGTATATGGGGCAATTTGAAGAACTCAAATGACCTTGATCCATGTTTTTTGACTGTGGGAGGAAACCGGCGAACCCGGAGGAAACCCACGCGGACACAGAGAGAACATGGAAACTCCACCCAGATTGGGATTCAAAACGGGAATCCCTAGCGCTGAGAGGAGAACATGCTAAACCACTAAGCCACCGTGCCGCCCGCTGAAATGGGAACATTCACAGTGTTTTTTCAGTTTTGTTTACTTTATTACATTCATTCATTCATTATCTTCTGCTTTATCCTCTATTAGGGTCGCGGGCGGGTTCCCCATGCCTATCCAGGGGAGAACGTCTCGGGCGCTGGGCAGATAGACCCAGGACAGGGTGCCAATCCATCACTGAACACACTCACTCACACAGACACTCTATATGGGGCAATTTTTAGAACTCAATTGACTTGATCCATGTTTTTGGACTGTGGGAGGAAACCGGAGAACCCGGAGGAAACCCACGCAGACACGGGGAGAACATGGTAACTCCACCCAGACGAGGAGAACATGCCAAGCCACTAAGCCACCGTGCCGCTGGTTTACTTTAATACATAAATACCAAATAAAAATGAAAATGTACAGAAGTTTGCAGAACGTATTACGGTGTGTGTGTGTGTTGGGGGTGTATAGCAGGTATATATATCATATTATGGGGACCAAAACAGTTTCACACACTCACAGCACACAAACAAGTCCAGATGTTGGCTGGAACTGAAGCTAAACCAAAGAAAGAACATGCAAAACTCCCTACGGGACCAAGTTTCGTATTCAGATTCAGTCTAGTCAGAGAAAATTATGCATTCGAACCGAGTCGGCGCTCCCACTGCCCCGCTGCATCTCTCCATTAAAAAGAAATGACTTCCTGTCTACTCTGTCACTTGGCGGTGGTGAGGAGACGGGTTCGCAGTGGGAGAGTTGCGCTTCTGCAGGTAACGTCGAGTCAGAGTGAGGTGAGTCCCATCGTAAACACAACATCTTTAAATAATTAATGTCGGAGGACATGAATAAGCTGAGAGTTAATGACATCCCTCGCTTTCTTTACTTTTAGAGACTCAGTTTCCACGAGGAGTTTAACGTCAAGATATAAAACAGAAACAACTCACAGGGTTCGTGATCCTCAAGCTGCACCCTTCACCTCCTGAGCTGCACCTGTGGATACCGACCATCCATCCATCCAGCCATCATCTTTCACTTAATCCTAAACTAAGGTTGCAGGGGGGGGAATGGGGGGGGGGTCCCCATGATCATCCGGGGGAGAACGTTTCGAGCGCTGAGCATACACAATATAGGGGCAATTTACAGCAGCCAATTCACCTTAAAAAGTTACATTTCAATAGTAAGTTGTTTATTCATTTGTTTTTTCTATAGCACAGTGTCACAAAGCAGCTTTACAGTGTTATAAGCCTTTAAACCCCCAAAGAGCGAGCCGAAGAGACAGCGGCAAGACAAAGCTCCCGGTTCTGTTATTTTTAGTGTGGGACTCATCCTCCTCGTGCAGCCGGACAGCATCAACAGTGTAGGACACTGATGTACAGCTGGTGTGATGAAAACATGTTTTTGGACTGTGGGAGAAAACTGGAGAACCCAGAGGAAACCCACACAGACACAGGGAGACCGTGGAAACTAATCCCAGATTGGGATTTGAACCTGGACCCTCAGCACTAAAAGGCAGACGCATGAACCACTAAGCCACCGTGTGAATACTGACCATGAGATGAACATTAATCATCACACAGTGGATTATTATTCTCCAGCTCACCCGTCCTGATGATCCACCCCACCCACTCCATGTCCTCCTTCACTTCACCCATACACCTCCTCATCAGCCTTCATCACATGTCCAGACCACCTCAATCTCACCTCCATAACGTCCCCGTACCCACGTTCCGTCCCTGTAATGACCTCATCACGTGTCTTCTCTCGATCACAGACATGTCCAGTGAATTCAGAAGTCCCACTGTGAAAGACTGCGAATGACCAGAGGATGAATACGAAGGTCTGATCAGCATGACAGCTCTTTTGTTAGCCCCGTTGCCCCATTTGGCACTTTGGAAACACTGCTGTGCCGCGTATAGCTCAAGACATCTAAATTAGTCCATTTTGGCAATTAAGGCTGGCACATGCCATAGTGGGCTGTCATACAGAGTCTCCCAAATGAGCCATCAGTCCTGATGAGTGCAGCTGCACCAGTGGAGGATACAGGCTGCTGATCAGAGCTGCGCCGCAGAGCTCGGCGCCCTCATCAGCTGACTGCCATCTATGTGGATATCCTCTTCATATATAATTAATGGCCATTTTATTAGGTTCACCTCCATGTCTTTACCCTCAGCTTCACTTACCATAGAGATGGACTTTGTAGTTCTACAATTACAGTCTGTAGTCCATTTGACTTTAATCTCCCTTATTCTGGTCTTTAAGTCAGGAAACCCACAGAGCAGCTAGTGTTTGGGTGGTGGGGTTTGGTTGGGTGTGTCCACTTTGTTCAATATAGTGCCTACATTTGGCCTACTGTGAACCAATTGGGGTTAGGTGCCTTGCCCAAGCACACTCATCTGTAGCTCTTGGTGGGACTGAGAATCGAACCGAGGACCTTCAGGTTGCAAGGCTGGTTCTTCAACCGCAAGCCTGCGACTGCCCCTACTCACATCAACCTCATTGCTGCACCATGTAGCTGTGAACTCGGATGCAGCAGCTCATCCACCTCCCCGTCCCTCCCCAGTCAATCCATTAGTTGCCACAACAATACACCCCCCTCTCTTGTACATCACTGCCAACCCCCCCCCCTCCACCTCGTTTCCCCCATTCATCAATCAAACCCCTCAGCCCTCATCCATCCTTCCATTTCTCCATAGGGTCAGTCAATCAATGCTCTTATTTCCTTAGACTTCAATCCAACCCTTTCACATCCCTTCATCCACCTCCCCCTGCATCCCCACCCTGGAAATCCAGCATCCATCTTCCCACTTCATCCATCCAAAAGCAATGTAGGGAACCAAAAATGTTTGGGGGTTTTTTTGTACAAAAGCAACCCTGCTACCACATCAATACAAATTCCTCACAGAGTGGAACGTGAGAACATTCACACACACATTCAGCCCTGTGGAGCTCAACTTGTCCGTTCAACCCACGAGCGCATGTTTAAAAGCCTGAAACACGGATGCTGCTCCACACAAACAGAGAACTGAACGGAGAGCCTTAAAGACTCAATCGTCAGTCTTTCTCAGCAGTGCGCTGGTGTTTTAGTCCACGCTAAAGCATTCGTCACTGTTTTTAGCAAATAAATAAATAAAAATAAAAAGGCTCCAGTGACCAGCTTCCTTCTCTGAAGCCAAGAACGTACAATAGCGTCATGCCCGGAGCCCAGCGCGCGCCGCAGCGGGTGATAACCTCCTTTCTGCAGAAGCCATGAATTGGAATATGCACGGTGCTATTTGAAGCAATGCTTTTTCCGTTCGCACCGGATTCCAGCGGAATCATTCTTCTCCGAGCTCCGGGTCTCGGCGAGGAGACGGGCGAGGCATACAGAGAGCCCTAACGGAACATCGTGGAGCCTTCCGCCGCATTTTTGGCTCCAGGTGCCTAAACACGATCAAATGCTGCACAAACATCTCTTGTTTTCCGAGGGCATAATGGTCCCTCGCACCTAATGCGCCCCACATGCCATCCCTAATGGCACGGTGGTTTTTGCGGCGGCAGCCACAAAAGGCCCACGCTGCCAGTTTTGTTATTATCTGGATACGATGTGCTTTACTCTGATGTCCTTTACCCATCGCAATCCCACCCAATTATGTTTTACTTTTGCGCCGCGGGGGTTCCGAGAGTGCCGCGTTCTAACGAAGATTGTCGTTCACCGAGGAAAACAGGCAGAGATGCGATCTCGGGTCAAGATGCGAACGTCACAGAGATGATTTATACGAGCACGGTGATCACTGTTGCCAACAGACTTGTTACCGTTTTAACAAGAGCCAGACGCAGGAACCGGACTCATCACTCAACGCAGGACGGGCGATGGGGAAATAGAATTACTGACCGTATCACCAGCGTTACTTTGGGCACCAATGAAGGAATTAAGTGGCTGATTTGCATCATTGCTATACTCTATTTAGAGATCGCTGCATTACAGTGCACAAGGAGCATGATGGGATTGCATGATGGGGGGGTGGGGGGGGGGGTAAAGAGGAGAGCTGGTGGGATCCAGGATCCTCGTTGCTTAAATAGCCAGAACCAAAGTGTGACTGGGTTTTAATTTTATTTATGTTTTGGAACACCTACTTTAATGGTTCAGAGTATGAGATGTATTAGAACACCTACTTTAATGGTTCAGAGTATGAGATGTATTAGAACACCTACTTTAATGGTTCAGAGTATGAGATGTATTAGAACACCTACTTTAATGGTT
>JAFMOD010000139.1:199561-249224 GCA_019802435.1 Corydoras maculifer
TCAGAGTATGAGATGTATTAGAACACCTACTTTAATGGTTCAGAGTATGAGATGTATTAGAACACCTACTTTAATGGTTCAGAGTAGGAGATGTATTGGAACACCTACTTTTATGGTTCAGAGTAGGAGATGTATTGGAACACCTACTTTAATGGCAACTACATGTTGGTCCCCTCATTTGCAGGTGTACAGGATTTTGGAGTTTGTGTGTGTGTATCATGTGTGAGGTCAGACACCGATGTTGGGATGTTTTTTATGGGGTTAATGTGTGTGCAGGTCATTGCAGAGGTGGAATTGATTTATTCACCTGCATCAGGGGGACTGTAAATATAAATTGAGTGATTAAGCCGTGTCCCGATACTTCTCTCCATATAACGTGTGCCGAGTCAGAAGACGGCAGCGATGAGCCGGCGCTCATTCAAGTGGCATCACCTCAACACAATAACAACCAAAAAAACACAACAAATACGGCCCTAAATCAGCCCTTGTAGGCACTTAACCAGGATATCAGCCTCCCACTGGGTAAATGTCATGTTTACCGACAACACTTCGGGCCCCGACAGGAAAACCGGGTAGCGTGCTTAATTATTTGTAAACATTTAATTGGCATTTACACCCACGAGGATTGCACAGTTCACCTCAGCAGGACACTTGCACATTCTCATCAAGGATTAATCAAGCGGGGGAAGAAAGGAGGCGCCGAGAACCCGAGCACATTGCGACTCGCCATTATTGTCGTTGTGTTGTGTTTCTTTTTTTATTAAAACGGTGCTCGCTCAGTCAAGGGATCTTGCGCATGGTCCCCTCTTCAACCACATCCTCGGGATTTTCAAACCATTTACATGTGACACAAACAATGCCCGGCCTCGCGGGGGCGCCCATGTGGCTTTGATTCACCGACGCGGGGGCTAAACTGAGGGCCTGGGCGGGTTGCCCCTCGATTACAGGCCGCTGAGTGATTGGCCATCTGGGTCGCCCGTTATTACCAAGTCTGAGGGCTAGAATGGGGACTAATTACGGAGATTATCTTCGAGTGCTCTCGCGCAGCATACAAGCGGAGCTGCAAGTTCGGAGTGTGAAACTGAGCTGCTGGCAGGAGGATGAGGATCCGAGGCCACCCGAAAGGAAGCAGGCGAAACGGATGCACAGGTCCTCAGCGTTTAGCCCATTTTTTTTGGAGTGATTAAGGGCAGCACGGTGGCTTAGTGTTTAGCACGTTCGCCTCTCAGCACTAGGGATTCCCGGTTCGAATCCCCATCTGGGTGGAGTTTCCATGTTCTCCCCGTGTCTGCGTGGGTTTCCTCCGGGTTCTCCGGTTTCCTCCCACAGTCCAAAAACATGGAATAAGTCAATTGAATTCTCAAAATTGCCCCATATATAGTGTGTCTGTGTGAGTGAGTGTGTGCCCAGCGATGGATTGGCGCCCTGTCCTGGGTTTATCTGCCCAGCGCCCGAGACGTTCTCCCCTGGATGGGCATGGGGAACCCCACCGCGAACCTAATAGAGGATAAAGCGGAAGATAATGTATGAATGAATGAATGATGCAAATTAGAGGATAAGGGCGACTTAATATCGGATAGACAGTCAACCTTTTATCTGTCTTCTTTTAATAAAAGCATCTTCCTGCGTTGGCCTGGCAACAGAGGACAGCCGGGAGTGGACATCAGACAGTTCATCTTTGGGCAGCTAATGTACACTGGGTACTTTATGAAGAACTGCATCCTGGCGTTTTCTCACATCCATCCAACAACCGCACCACCCGAATCCTAATACAGGTTTTATTTTAAGGCCAGTATTATTTTGTGCTGGAGATGCAGTTGTCCGGTCCCCCCCCCCCCCAGTCCGAAAACATGGATTCAAGGTGAATTGGCTAATCTAAATAAGTAGTGTACCCATCTGNCTATAGATGGACTCAACTTAATAAAATATTATTATAGGGCAACCTGGGGAGAACATGTTTAAACTAATAAAGGAAGGCCATGCAGCTGAAATGAAAAAAGGTCCATCTATAGACAATAAACAGGAGAAATCAATATTGACACAGTCACAGTTCCGTTTCATGTCACATTTGCATAAATAGGCCAAAATCTTCACTACACAGAACGATACTGCAGCAGATATTCACGCATCAGGAGAAAAAAAAAATCTAAATCAAATCAAGAGAGCCTTAAATATTTCCTACATTCATCTTTTGTTAACCAGCACCTTTTCTTTGTCTCCTCGATTGAAACGTGTCCGACGGCGTTGGCACGTCTTTGTCCTCGTCATTAGGAGGGCCGTGATTGCTGACTCTGGATACTCGCTCTCCCCGAAATGGCAGACCAACTATAAGCAAGCTCATCAAACCGTATTGGCAGGTGAGGACAGATGGGCCTCCAGACACACGCTGAGGCCCAGGACCTAATCACACGGCCGGTGAATGATTATTGCTTAAAGGACTGGCTACTGACGTTGCAAAGTAAAGCTAGGAGTGAAGCTGAATACCAACTTTCTTATACTTGCAGGGTCGTGTCCCACGTGAGAACATGCTAAATGTATTCATCACAGGATGAAGGGACCAACTTCTGCAACTTCTTCAGAACCGCGCCTGAGGTTTTAGAACGTTATTTATTTAACAGCAGAAGAAACAGAACACCAGAAACAGGGATGTAGATCTGATCTGATCATCACAGAACAGACACAAAAATCAAGGTATACATTTTGGCTACTGTACTTACACACAGAGGAATGCGTCCTCCACATGTAAGCGGTGGGCAGGGCCCGGGGGGGCAATTGGGACGAGGTTGCCTTTACTTAAGGGCACTTCAGCCGTAGTACTTGTTGGGATCTTGGATCTAAATCCATGGCTGTGCACACTTACACAACCTATATAGGAGCAATTCAGATAAGGGCAAATTAGAGCAGCAGATTCACCTTGAATCCAGTTGTTTGTGTATACAGTACGATCTTTTTAAGGGAAAAAATACCAACGTGGCCGAGGTCTATACATCCAAAGGAGCTGAAAGCATGCTGTGACGTTGCAGAGTGGTGACTTTATGGGTTTTGTGTTCCACCTGAGAATTCCACGTTCCAGAAATGCAGCGTTAATGTAAATGATCCCGGCATCGGGTGTAGAATGCGGCGAGCTTTTCTTAAAGGAAGAATAGCTGCTGTCCCGGCGCCGTAATAGAGCTCGTTACCACATGGTGGGGACGTGATGGGAAGTGTTCCCAGTCTGATCTCGTGGCCTATTGTAACTCATCTGAAACGAGGAGGCAACGATTATTCCAGAATAGCTTCAGACCACAGGACAGGATAGGTCTTCAGCACAATACGACGAGATCACAGGAATATAGTCCTGAAACAGCATGTTCTACACGTTCTCAGAGTATCATCACAGTCTGTGTAATTTGTATCAGATATTTAAATGTATTTGTTTACATAGCATACATTACACTAACCTCGAAAGAACAATGATGCCGGTGGGAGATAGACACCTTGGCGTTTGCTTATACGCATATGAAATCCCTACAATAACGGTTGCCTCAACTACTATAAGCACTCAAACAATTGTCAGCACAACCACAATAACACCTAAAACAACGGTTGCAACAACTACTACAATCACTCATTAATAATGGTTGCCACAATAATCCCTCAATTTTTGCCACAGCCACTATAATAACTAAAACAAAGGTTGCCACATCTCCACTAATCACTCCACAACAAAAAGTAATCAATGCTGCTGCAGGAGTTTTGGTCGCAGGTCTCCATCATCATCATCATCATCATCATCATCATCATCAAGCAGATTTCAAAAGCATTTTTTTTGAAAAGCAGAATTTATTATATATATATATATATATATATATATATATATATATATATATATATATATATATATATATATATATATATATATACACACACATTTTTTTTTAACATAGGCTCCACAATAAGAGTTTATCAAATCAATAACAGTTCAATCGATCGAGTTCATTAATTCTTGTCTTGTAAACAAGATCAGAAGGTCCTTGCTGCATCATCCCGGCAGAGGAGAGGGCGGGTTAGTCAGTCTGGATGTTTGATCGACAGGTTTACGTTGCACCCTCCTCCGCTTCGTCCCGTGAGAGCGTGTGATTGGTGAGTGACCGTTCGATGGGACCGGTTATCGATTCCAGATCTTCTCTTCTGGACGACGGGCTCGATTCTCACGTATCTCCTCGCATGTTTTCGTGTTCCAGAAACGAAGCACCAAACGGATCTGATATTTCACTCTTGATACTTGATTGCTTATGCCTGACATGTCTGACAATTGGACCAGAGAGCGGCAAGCTCACAGGTAAGTGTGAGAGATCTTTCCTTCTGGCGAGTCATACATAATAACTCCTGCTGCAGTCATGATGAAACGTGGGAAGTTTCCTGTTCATCATCTGGAGAAAACGAAGCCGGCCTTTTTTATATTCATTGATTGAGCCGTTGCTCAGACAATGCTCATTCGAGATGAAAAATGACAGGGCGGTGCAGATTTTTGGCAGGCAAACGTATTCATGGATGAATGAAGCAAATCCCACAGGTAGACAAGCGGAATTGGATAAAAAGATCTGGAAAGTGCACTTGTTCTTCAGCATGAGTTCCTCCTCCACGACGGCTATATCTTAGGAAACGTTACTGAACGGAGCAGCATCTGTTTCAAAGAGCCTGAAAGAACCGGGAGCCCTTATATGGGAGGGACGTATAGAGACGGCTTCCTTCAACATGGTTGTGGCTGTTAAAGGGATTATGGTTTATAAAAACGCTGCATGCGAGTTCTACTCTTTCAGAAGATCAGTAAACTGCACGACCTCCACGTGTACCAGCACAACGCACAATGACATCATCGTTCTGATGTCACTGCAGATAGAAATGGGGATGATCAGATTTCGATGGTACGATTGTTGTCCAAGAAATTAATTACAATTATCTGTTTGAAATTAACTTTTTTAGGGAAAAAACATCTTTAGGGAAAGAAGCCAATGCAGGGCTTTGACTGAATCCCAACATACAATATGCTTTAGAACATCCATCCATCCATTATCTCCCACTTAACCCTCTACTAGAGTCTCAGGGAGAACATTTCGAGCGCTGGGCAGAAGCACCCAGGATAGCAAATTTTCGCATCCAGTTCACCTTTGTTTTTGGACTGTGGGAGGAAACCGGAGAACCAGAAAAAAACAGACATGGGGAGAACATGGACGCAGAGATGGGCAGAACATGGAAAGTCCACCCAGCACCACTTACAGTACATATTCATATCCATTTGAAGGGTTTGCTGTGTCTCTTAGCTTTCGCTCCGTGTGAGTTGAATCATACTTTTCTTCTAAATGTCATGATGTTAAGGACCTCATGATTAAATAATTGTAACTTTTTTTTAATTGCAATTAATTTTCGTCTCCTCCCTAGTTATGACAACCAAATGATACCGGCTCAGCGGGAGTTCTGAGCATCATTGAACAACAAAGTATACAGACAAACACATACAGTCTGGTAAGTGGAGAACTATTGTGGAAACAAGGAGATCAACCACCTAAAACAGCTGGAAGGTATCTGAGGCAACGTGTCAGAAAACATACCATAACGCCAGGACAGAATATTGGCTTGTTACTATAAATAGTGTTCATATAACCCGTGTAGTGTGTTTTCTTATGTCTCCAGCCGTTCAGAACTCATCTGCATGCAGGTCGTAATCCCAGAGCCTAATTTAAATGTTGCCGCAGCAACAGGTTTTAAGTGCGAGCAGTAGGGGGCACAAAGGGGTAATAAAGGTGAGAGCTTTTGCAACCACTCAGTTTCCCCCTAAATGAGCCCTCATGCCTCTTATGTACTTCATCAATGCAAAATCTATAACTCAATAATAAGCCACTCCCATTTTCCCCATCTCCTATTTTGGGCTGGACTGCCTCCACACTTTTCAGGGTGTGTTTCAGGTGCAGGGGTGTGTGTGTGTGTGTGTGTGTGTGTGTGTGTGTGTGTGTGTGTGGATGGAGTGAATATCACATGATGAATTTGTCAGGGCTGTGTGCGTTTGTCAGTGGAGCCGCCAGGAATAAAGATTCAGCAATTTAACATTGAGGAGTTTCGAATGCTCTTTCATTTAAGTGGGATTTACTGTCATGTACAATAAGACAAGTGCTGCTTAAGATCCATGGGGCCGCAGACGAGTCTACAAAGCATAATTGAAAGCATAATTGAGAATACAGATGATTGAAATATGAATACAGCATGCACAAGGATGTGAAACCATCAGGTGCCAGCAGGCAGCAGGACGGTGGTTCTGAATACACTCCTGAAAACCTCAGGCCTGTGGATCACATGGAGTCAGGACCCGACGTTTAAACACTGAAATCAGGTGTTTATTACCCCCCATTAATACAGCAGCTGGTTTTTAACTTTGAGAGAACAGTTTGGGAAAGGCCCATTTCTGTTTCAGCATGACCTCGCCTAAACAAAACACAACGCAAGGTTCTTAAAGTGTTCATGATCTATTTCATCTACTACACTTGGGCAGAGAGGATATAGTCCTCCACATTTAACCCTCACTAAGTGAAGCCCTGTATACGGAACCCGGGGAGCAACTGGGGTTAGGTGACTTGCCCAACCTTCCAATGGCGAGGCTGGTTCCTTAACCACAAGCCTACAACTGCCCCCAAAGTTATGGTTGCACGAGTCCACACGGAGCCCACACTGAATCCCATCCAACACATTTGAGATAAACTAGAACAGAGATTGTGAGCCACAACTTCTAATTAAACAGGCAAAACCCCAAATCCTGTGGAAAGCCTTCATAGAAGACTGAAAGCTGATAATGCCGCAAAAAAAAATAGAAAAATAAAAACTGTAAACAGTGTCCTAATACTTTTGTCCACATGGTTTTGTGTAATTTCCCCAGTGTGACCTGAACTCACGACACAGAAGGCCCATACAGACATTAAACAGCAGCAGCTGGGCGCAATGATACCCAGGACTCTCTTTTGTCACTTTGATTGATGGAGGAGGGAAAGACATCCCGCCCACCTTTAAAGTAGAACCAATTAGGCTTTTTGAGCTTCATGAAGATTGGATGAACATTAATGTAAATCATTCCTAATGCACTCTTCATGAAATCCATTTAGCTCTTCAATGAGATTCATCATCCTGACAAAGTTAAGATGACTACAGGCTACAAACATCCCAGAGCTCCTCACTTACATGATGATCATCGGGGCCCATTACATTTCAGAGTTTAATAGCTGGGGTTCCTCATGTCCTGGATTTCTCTCTCCCTCTCTCACTCGCTCTCTTGACAAATGTGGCTCTGTAGCTGACGAATTTTTAATACTGCAGAACGCCTTATTATAATGATAATAATAATAGCATTATAAAGAGGGTAGTTTTAGTGCTTAAATCTGATTGGCTGAGCCGTTTGTCCAGCCGTGACTCACACCTCTGAGCGCTTCACATTCGTATCAATGCGTGATATACAATACATTATCAAATCATAAAATACAGATTAATATAAACAGTGAGCCGATTCCCTGTTGCAGCTGTTGTTTATTAATTGTCATTTGGCCACTAGATTGCATTTTTTTACTGTTAGATGATCTCATTTGTAAGTTGCTTTGGATAAAAGCTTCTGCTAAATGACTAAATGTATCTGTAGTGAACACGTATCCTGTTACTCAGCCATCAGCGTTCACTTTAAAAGCCGGACTAGATTGCATCGCGGAACACCAGATTATTAATGATTTTGTTTTCGATAAATGTTTTTTATTAGTCTGTTTGTAACAGTTTTATAAAAGCAATAAGAGACTCAAGGTTGGGTGTTTTTTTTTTTGTGAATAAGTCACAGAAAAGAAATGTAACTGTTCTCTGTTTCATGTCTTTTATTGCTTACAATAAAATTCACTATAACTTCTTATAATAATAATAAAATGAAGCTTATAGAATGGAATTTTTAATATTCAGAAACTTTCCCAACCTGTAAAAGTCCCGAGCTTCAGTATTTCACTCAACATAAGAACTGTGAGGTTTAAAAAATATTAAGAAGGCTGCCATGAGCAAGCGAGGCATTTCAATCTCACCCAAATCACTGTTTTGCTACTTTGAAGACAGCAGCGTTTTCACAAATGCTTCTCTTTTACACATTAGGATCAAAGGCATCCACCTGTAGCTCGAGGATATTGTCCATGGTGCAGCAGCAGAACCTATTTTTGTACGCGATGTGGAATATTAAACACGAAGGGCAGCCTGTAGATCCAGCATGTCTCGCAGAACGCTTCCGAAACGACTCCTTAATTACCAAAGCGGAGTAAATTATCCAAAACCTCTTGCCTTGGAAAGAAAATAACAAAAAGCACATATCCATAAAGTTTCAGAAACCTGAAGTTTAATGCAAGTTTGACTTGTGGGATGAAACAGCTGAGCGGCAAAATGCACTGGATTTAGATTGCAGTCAGTCTGAAGGTGTGGGTTTCAAACCCCAGCTCTGCCGTCAAAAGGTTATCATTACTGTACATCTGTCCCAAACTGTTCCCGTGACCAAAACGCCAAGCTAAACTTAATAAATGACCTCATAGCATTATCTATCAAACTTTACATTCTTCACAATGCAGCCCGGCAGGTAACGTTCTCCAAAACCCAGGTATTCACCAAACCCAGACAAAACCAGCAGCCTGCCTGATAGAGCATCCAATGGCATCACTCCACAAGCCTGGCATTGTGCCCAACGATGGAATACCTACATGCAGCTACCCGGGTTTGTTCCATACAAACATTGGAATCTGATTTCAGCAAAGCATTTCATGGTCTTTATGCACCTTGTACCTCACAGAAATCACCATGTGACGAGTCGCTCTGGTCCCTAAAAACGACTTTTTAATAATGCCTAATAATTATACACCACCACAACTGACTTGTAGCAATGATGGCCTCCCATTACAGTATCACACTCAAATTCAGTGCACGCTATAGCACTACCTCCTATTTCGAGAATATTTACAGAGAAGTGCTTGATTTTCTGCCGCTGTGGAAATGTACTGAATGCAATGAATAAGTCCCATTATGACGCTCTAATAAAGATCACAGAAAGAAAGTAAGAAATCAGTTTGTGAGCTCAAAGACCTCGAGATTTTTCCCATTCCAGCAGCCAGAGATCAGAGGGAGCCTCTATATATCCACTGAAATGACATAAAACTTCTTAATGAACCTGAGATTATGTGAAGCCAGTGAGGCACGGCGGTCCAAGGAGATGGACTGTTAGGGGTCCACTAGGAGGACGAGGTTGTGGAGATCAGCACGGTCACTGCAGTGGCTGCGAGCATGCTCGGCTAAGAGCAGGAAAATCAATGCATTTGTATAATGTATCAAAGACCCAGACTCCCCGTGGGTCTGGAAAGTAATCAGTCATCGGCAGGGGACTGTGGCGCCTTTGGGTTTTTTTTTCCCTCCCAAACGCCTTGTGACCAGGACTTTACTGCAGTCTCTGGGGAGCGAACACGGCATCCGAACCGGGGTTGGACTGCATGATCACCGAGTATTAAGTTCTGTCTACAAGATTAATATCATTTAAAGATTCAATTAAGTTTGGATTCTGTGCAACACCGGAGTCACTGGACCGGGGGGGGGGGGGGGGGGTGTTCTTTAAATCATTTGCACATAAAGTTAAAGAGGTTCATACTATGGCAACAGACCTTCAAATACAGCATAACTGTCCATATTAGCAGGTACATTTTGGACTTGCTATCCATTATATCCGTTCACTAATCACCGGTAATTAATTAATGATCAGCAGCTGTATGAAACCCCCGCACACACACACACAGACACACACACACACACACTCAAACACACACTCAACATAGCTGGATTTTCTGCTTGGTCAAGATTCGAACACATCTGCTGGGATTCATCATCGCATCGATAAACTTTACAAGAACAGCGATGCCGCAATTAACGCGCCGTTAGTGTCTGCAATTAGACACAAACCCTGATGGAGTCGAACGGTAGCGTGCAGATGCCATCGCAAAAAGGTTCTGATCATCAGCATCGTCCTTTTTCTATGCTGCATCATCCCAAAGCTCTGGCGCCGAGCTGCATGAGGGAAAAGAAAAAAAAAAAAAAACATTCCTATGAAATATTCAGCAGGGGGAAAAACAACATCACTCGTAAAGAAGGAGCGAGGGACTCTCTCTCTCCATGGGTTATTGAAAATAAAGAGCAGAATGGCACACAGTGAGAGGAGGAGGGAAGAAAAAAAAAAAAAAAAAAAAAAAACACAACGGCTCCTGAGACGATGGAAGGGAATAGGAAGCATGCTGGAGGATATGTAGCCGTAATAAAAATTTTCCATAAACGACGACGGATGACGGAATAACAGCGGGCCAAGTTCACATTTTAACAAAAGGAGCGCAGGGATGCAGGGAGCCGGGTGACGTGGGGATGCGCAGTCTCACCAGAACAAACGTGGACCCGCCTTAAAAAGGGAAAGATAAAGGTGACAAAGTACATTTTAAGGAAAAGGAGGGGAAGATTGGAACAGGGCTTTTGTGTTTTTGCCCGTGCAGAAAGTAGAGGCAGCTCTGATTGCACTGTAGCACCTGATGTAATGACTCCAAGTGGCACCGCAGTGCGCCAGAGTGCTGTCGGCCCCCTCGCCGAGCACGGGGGCGAGAAGGTTTTCTAAAAGTGTGTGTCTGATTATCATGCGCGCTGCTTCTGTTTGGAGAAAGGTCAATATTGGCCACATTAAATTTGCACAGCTTTCGAACGGGGGATGCCAGGTGTAACAGGTGTAAACAGAAAGCGAGCCCACGTACGGATCTACATTAAAATTAAAAATAAAAGTTCTTGGGAGGAGAAGTCGATCTTTTCGCGGGGTCAGAAATGCGGGTTTTCTGTGAAGAGGTACTGAAGTCCTCTTCCTGAAAAAAAAGTGTCCATCTGCATTTTAAAATACTATATGACACGCCCACTATAGAAAGAGTTAGTGTTAAGAGTGGATGTTCCACTACACAACACACCCACCACATGACACGCCCACTATAGATAGGGTTAGAAGTGGGCCCACACCATAGGACACACCTACTATATGACATGCCCACTATAGATAGGGTTAGAAGTGGGCCCACGCCATAGGACACACCTACTATATGACACACCCACTATAGATAGGGTTAGAAGTGGGCCCACCCCATAGGACACACCTACTATATGACACACCCACTATAGATAGGGTTAGAAGTGGGCCCACCCCATAGGACACACCTACTATATGACACACCCACTATAGATAGGGTTAGAAGTGGGCCCACCCCATAGGACACACCTACTATGACACGCCCACTATAGATAGGGTTAGAAGTGGGCCCACCCCATAGGACACACCTACTATATGACACGCCCACTATAGATAGGGTTAGAAGTGGGCCCACCCCATAGGACACACCTACTATATGACACACCCACTATAGATAGGGTTAGAAGTGGGCCCACCCCATAGGACACACCTACTAAATGACACGCTCACTAAAGTAAACGTTAATAGTGAGTGTTCCCCACCCCTATAGCAGCTGCCTACTACATGACACACCCACTTACGTTAATAGTGGGTATTCCACTGTGGTTAAGGTTGGAATAGGTCTCCCTCTACACTTCACCCCCCCACTACAGTTAGGGTTAGGAGTGGGTATGCCACTATAGGACATGCTTATTTAAGTAAGTAAGGAGTTTTTTTAATTGCTACATCATGCCCACTAGGGTTGATGTTCAGAGTGGGCGTTCCACTACAGGGCATGCTCACTACATAAGTAACCCACTATGTTTAGGGTGCTTCACTTTCACTGCAGTGCACAAGTGACCCACTGTGCTTAGGGATAGGTTTGAATGTTCCACTACACGATACACCCTCTCCCGAAACCCGTGGTATAGTGTGTGTTATTGTGGGGTGCTCATGTGGAGACAGTGTACTGAGATAAGAATCAGGTTTGATACTTTTACAGCATGCAGAAATCTCTCTCCCTCTCTCTCACCATGATGCACCGGCGAAAAGGCAACAAGCCGAACCCCAATTCATAGCCGAAACTCATCCTGACGGTGTGTGAAGACTTAAAATTGCTCAGAACACCTCAACCCGTCCAAAAAGCAGGGCTCCAGAGCCGATTTACAGCCTAAACGCTGAGACGGAGCCGGCTGGAGGAGCCCACCAGGCCCTCTCTGCTGGCATACACAATGGTCTAATGAAGTCGTGAATTATGCATGCCAATAATCCGGGCTTTGTCTTGAATATATACATGAGACAGCAGGAAGAGCCAAGAAGGGAAGTGGAAAGCAAATGCTTTTTATGCGCACATGTACCGCCGCCAGGAAATGAAACGAGAACGGCGGCGTGAACAGAGAGGGAGGAGGCGGGGGGGGGGGGGTAGTTGTACTGCTGAGATGGTATAATTGCTTTACTAGATTAGAGTCACAGTATGGTGAGATTAACCCAGATCAATACAGCGCGATGTATATTATACTGCAACTAAATCTGCCCTGAATGGAGAGTCACGGGGGCATCCAATTACCAGGATGTGCACAGTGACTCGACGGAATCAAACACGGAACCCGGGAATTATAAAGAGCTCATTCATATACAACAAACCCGAGAGCAGAGCTGAACAAACAGCAGCCATGATGAAGTACGGCGTTACAGTGTTGTTCACGTTATACACACGCCGGCCAATTTATTAGATACGCATCCTCATCATCATCAGCATCCTCTGCACTCACGGTCCACTTTGTGGTTCTACCACGATCACCAGCCGTGTTCTCATCCTGGCTGACAGTTGAACCATTGTCCCGTCCTTCATGCCCACAGTGTGAACATCTTTTGAGAACCTCCTCCAGGTAAACGACTTGCACATCATGAGACCTTAATCTGGATTTCTGAGCATAACATTCAGATCTCTGCACTCTAATGTCCGCCATCAGATTATAATCCAGAACAGTATCTTTGGGATGCAGTGGAGGTGCACTGGGAGTTTCGCGTCATGGTTGTGGAGCGTTGGAAAAAGTTTTTAGAACCTTACTGAATCTATGTGAAGAACTGAGGCACAGAAACTGTAATACAATTTATTATTAATGTATCTTAATGTATTAAGATTAATAATTAATGTATTAATTAATCTCATCTCATTTTATTTCCTTCCATGTAATCCTATACTAGGGACTAGGGTATGTGTGTGTGGGGGGAAGGGGGGGGGCATTCAGGGGAGAACCTTACAGGTACTGGGCAAATACTCCCGAAGCAGTTCGTCTATCCAACACTGGACAGTCACACACACACACACACACACACACACTATATAGGGGCAATTTAAAGCAGCCAATCCAACTTGAATCCATGTTTCTAGACTGTGGGAGGAAACCGGTTAACCCGGAGCTAACACATATGTGTACATGAGGGGAACATGGAAGCACCACCCCCACTGGCATTCAAACACAAAAACCCCAGCACTGAAAGGTGCATGTGCTAACCTCTATAATTATCATTATCATCATTATTATTATTACTATTAATAATAATAATAATAATAATAATAATAATAATATGTCGGCATGGTGGCTTAGTGGTTGGCACGTTCTCAGTACTAGGGATTTCTGGTTTGAATCCCCATCTGGGTGGAGTTACCATGTTCTCCTCGTGTTCGTGTGGGTTTCCCCCGGGTTCTCCGGTTTCCTCCCACAGTCCAAAAACATGGATCAAGTCAATTGAGTTCTCCAAATTGCCCCATGCAGAGTGTGTTTGTGTGGCGCCCTGTCCTGGGTGTATCTGCCCAGCGCTCAAAACGTTCTCCCCCGAATGGGCATGGGGATAAAGTGGAAGACAATGAATGAATGAATTATTAATAATAATTAAATAAAGTCTTTTTTATGGTAACGATCAGGAGGAACTGTGAGAACCCAAACGTGCACCACCCTCCTCCAGCTCAATCCATAAAGCCCTCTCCCTGCAATCTCTCTGTGCCACTGCCGTAGACAAATTGAGCTCAGCGGGCCCCATGTATATGACTTCCTTCCGGGCGGCGTGATGGATGAGCCGTGTTGGTCAATTTGTCCGTGCTGTCTGGTCCCGCAAACCTCGCGGGAAGAGAAAGGCCGCGGTCGTCCCCGCTGCATGGTGGACACTGATGGACGGACACGACACTTCTCATTGTCCGAGGACTGCGTTCCGAAAAATCAGCCGCCAACAAATGATTTTTTAATTGGC
Source organism: Corydoras maculifer (assembly GCA_019802435.1). NCBI lineage: Eukaryota > Metazoa > Chordata > Actinopteri > Siluriformes > Callichthyidae > Corydoras > Corydoras maculifer. The sequence goes on from JAFMOD010000139.1 coordinate 213,804, forward strand.
TTTTAAGAAGTGGCACGTTCAGAGAAGTTACGGCCAGCGTGTGAAACGCGACCCGACGGTCTTTATCTCGCACCCACAGCTGCCGGCGTCAACCGCAGCCGCCACGGACGTCCCCTCGAAGGCGAGCGGGCCGAGGAGGGACGTGCGCTGACTGCAACGCAAGAGGTAAATGAAGGCGGCTTTCGTACAAATGCCACGCAGATGCCTCACACACAGCGGGCAGCTCGAACCCCTCGGGCATCAAAAGGCTGATTCAACAGTATAGCACGAGATGGAAAAACACATTTCGTACTGCAGGAGAAAGGGAATGGCTGTGGGGGGGGGGGGGGCACGCGTTACACCTGGGTTATTAGGATTACTACAAACGTCTGAACTTTCCAACAACACGGGCGTCAGATAAGGCGGGAGGCTATTTAATTTTCTTTCTTTTTTTTCCAGGTCGCAAATTATGTTCTCTTGTTTATTAGAGACACTCTGGCATTTAAAAAAAAACTGAATACAAGCAGGAAATTACATCTACAGGAAAAACACAATAATCCACTAGAAATATAATTCCTGCAGGCAGAGAAATAATCATTTTTCGGCTCCATTCATCACCCCGCGCTTTGTGCACTTCCGCTGACCCGACCACTACAGTGGGGAAGATTTAGTGCTAAGTTTGGATAGTGTCAGATGTGCCGCGGAAACCGTGTAGAACATAAAAGCCGGAACGTTGATAAATCATTTCGGCTTTGATCCGAAGTCGGGAGCGCGTCTGCATTTTAACGAGATGCTCGGGTGAAGAGCGGCTCGTTATCACGTCCCGACTTTACCTGCTGTGCATGTTCGACTCGTCAGCATCCCGCAGAAAAGAGGGTCGCGGGTCATGCTCAAAGGCCCTAGGTGGTAACATCACTAGACCTGGGATTTGAACCCACAACCTTCTGAGTGATACCCCAGAACCCTGATGACTACCACACTTTACATATGTTGGTTTTCCATTTCAACTCACCTTCAGGTTAAAATGTGGGAGCATTTAATTCCCCCAGTGTCATGGTGGTTTAATTGTTGGCATGTTCTCCTCTCAGCACTAGGGATTCGAATCCCAATCTGGGTGGAGTTTCCATCTTCTCCCCGTGTCCGCGTGGGTTTCCTTCGGGTTCTACAGTTTCCTCCCACAGTCCAAAAACGTGGATCAAGGTCAATTGAATTCTCCAAATTGCCCCATATAGAGTGTGTCTGTGAGCGAGTATGTCCAGCGATACATTGGCATCCTGTTCTGGGTGTATCTGCCCAGCGCCCAAAACGTCCTCCCCTGGATATATGCATGGGGAACCCCCCCCCCTGCGACCCTAGTAGATGATGAAGCCAAAGATAATGGATGGATGAATTTAATTCCGCATTTAATTTTGTGTTGCCACAAAAGTCTGCTGTTTTCCTGACTTTTATGCTTTGAGTGCCGGACATGTATGGACAATAAAAAAAATTGAGACACTGGACATTAATTCGACACTGATTTTGATTCCGTGACTCTTTTTATTCATTCATTCAGAAGAGTATTATTGAGGTTGGGCACTGATGTTGAACAGAACATTTTTTTACATTTTTAGGGTAATGGGGTTGACGTCAGAGCTCTGTACGAACCAGTGAAGTTCTTTCACACCACACTCATCTGGACCTGGCTGTGTGCGGTGGAGCAGGGTCATGCTGGAACAGTATCGGGCCTTCCCCAACCTGTTTCCACAGAGGAAAAACGCAGGGCTAGCTGCTTAATATACCCCAGAGCTATTGGACCAAATGCAACACTGGTTTAAGTGACAAAAAGGTGAGTCCTAATGAGCGTGAATCTTGATCTGGTTGAATACTAATCATGGCTTTCCTGTAAAAAGGTTCAGGAAAGCAGACCCAGAAGAGTCCACGTTTCGGTTCTGAGAGACAGTGCAGCGCTGAGCGGGGTGTGTTTGCTTTGGGCCAGGCTCCCTCGGGCCTCTTTGGTGTCTGAGCCTTGATGGTGATGAATAGCGCCTGCTCTGGTGAGCCGACACTCACACGCACACACAGTGCATCGGCGGGGCAGTGGCTCCATCCACGAGCAGGAGTTACTGATGGCCTTTATTAATCACACCATCAGGCTGCAGAACCTCAGCCCCTCGTTGTTTCCGCATACACACTCTGATGGACACACTTCCACAAACAGACCCACCTCATTCCATACATCATGCCCTGCTGGGGGGCAAAAGGGTGGGGCTGGGCAGGGCTGAGAGTATTGAATTCAGCTTAAACCCAAATTGTGGGAAGACTGACAGACTTGGGTGACATTGTAAGCACCTCCTGTTCTATCATTAAGGACAGACTGCAAGCTTTTCCAACAGCTCTGTAGAAGAAAATCTGACTGATGCTCAAATGGACCAATCAGAGGCCCTGGATTTTACCTTCATCTGGAAATGCTTTCCACAAGATTTTGGAGTTTGGGAAAAGGGAATTTTTTTACTGGTTCACATTCATTCATTCATTATCTCCCGCTTATCCTCTATTAGGGTCGCGGTGGGGTTCCCCATGCCCATCCAGGGGAGAACGTCTCGGGCGCTGGGCAGATAGACCCAGGACAGGGCGCCAATCCATCGCTGGGCACACACATACTCACACAGACACACTCTATATGGGGCAATTTGGAGAACCCAATTGACTTGATCCATGTTTTTGGACTGTGGAAGGAAACCGGAGAACCCAGAGGAAACCCATGCGGACATGGGGAGAAGGTTGAAGGTTGTGGGTTCAAATCCCAGGTATACTGATGTTACCAATGTGGGTCCTTGAGCAAAACCCGTAACCCTCATTGCTAAAGGGGTGCTGTATCAAGCCTGTCTTCTGACCCCAACCAATTTAGGGTACTTGTAAACGTGTTTGATGAACCTCACCCCCCCCCCCTGCTTTTGTCAACCCTGTTCGGTGTAACCCATTTGTTTAAATAGTGTGAGATTTTGGGATTGACATGGCATTTAAAGTTCTACAGTGCATCATTGGGGTGGTGAAAAAGAGGAGGCTTGTTTAGAACCACAAAAAATGGTAGTATATGTTGCTTGGGTGAAAGACGTTGGAGATGACATCACAGCACTACCCCACCGTGCCCCCAGAGCCCTCGCATTTAAAGAGGGCAAAAATAAAATCTCAAAACAAGCTTTTAATGACCCCGACAACCACTCGTTGGTTCGGAACACTTGATTTTACCCCCGCAGTATAAAATGGACCACGACGCTGTCCGAGCTCATTCAACCGTCTCTGCAATCACAGTAAATATCCATCAAAGCGCTTCATATATTACCACGTGGTGGGCATTTGTACTTTATTAAACATTAGGACGTTTTACGGAGCCGAGAAACAGGCTTGGCAGAAATAAGTCTGAACGTGTTCAGCCCTTTCTCGGCCTCCAAAGCTTTTTAGCTGACAAACACAGAGTGGATTTTTCTGACATCCTCAATCATCTGTTTGCTTTGAGTCATTGGGGATGCAGATGCACAAGCTGCGCGGTTCACCAGCCTGAAATAAGTGCACTCTGGCTCCGGACGTCTACGCGCTCCAGAAATAACAACGAGTTACACCCCAGGGATGAGGCAACCATTTCTCCTGCCGTGACTCTTTAAAGAGTGAACGTGATGCATGGCTAACACGTTGTTCATTCAGCAGTACAGGCTGTCCGGGAAGACAAAAAGACCATCAGGACGAGCTACAGAGGCAGAGCCGTGGAATATCAGCTAAAAGCATGAAAGAAAAAGGGTCCGCCTCTGTGGGTGCATAATACATTTTGTTTTGACCCCACCATGGAGACCTTTGGTTTGGGCTACAGAGCTGATGGACGATTGCTGCATTGACAGGCGTGTTGACAGCGCAGAAAAACCCGCGGACGTGACCTCCAGGCTCGGTTCTTTAAGTAGGTGAGAAGGGTACAGGTTCCCCAACGTCCCTCCCTCCACTGTTCCGCTGGATATTCACCACTCAAAATTTAGTGATGAATTAAAAGGGCATTTCAATTATAAAAATATATATGGTTTCCAAAACACAACATCATCCAGACCTAAAGGCCACTTTATTAGCTCCACTCACCATTTGGATGCAATTTATGGTTCAGAGCATATTCCTGCAGTTAGGTTTCATGTTTTAAGTGGTTTTATTTCTCATTTCAACAATAAAGTGGCGCAAATTATACAGAAGAACGAAAACAACCTTCCCCAGGAACAAGGTGCTACACAGAACAACAAAGACGTGTGCAATATCTTGTGCAAAAAAAAGAATTAAAATAAACACAAGACAATAAACTTGGGAACAGGGCAGGTGGCCCACTAGTGGAGTGAGCTGCAAGGTGCAAAAATAAGTTTATAAGGTTATAAATTTAAACTAGCTTTAACGATTTACTGGACATTCTGCAGATATTACCCCAATGTGATTGTTGGGGTCAGAATACACTAAGACACTAACTCAAACACTAAGATGCCAAAAGGAACACATCGAGCAGGCCACAAGGGCGGAGACACACACACGCACATTCACACAAACGGGTCACACTGTACGACAGCCACACAGTCAGTGGGAGAACATACAAAACCCAAAAGGTAAAAAACTGGAAAAAGAACCCCTGGCCCTGTCGCAGGAACATGGTGGCGCTCGGCGAGACGGTGATTAGAGATCATTTATGTACTTGATGAGTCTCCGCCTGATGAACATGTGCGCCCTTGTATAACGGGAATCATCACATGCCGCAGGGAGAGCGAAGTCTAGCAACTGACTGCAGGAACACGATGGCGGCATTGGGATCAACCAGCACATGCATTTAAATGTATATTAAATACAGTGTGAATAAAAATGGCAAAAATAAGTTTATAAGGTTATAAATGTAAATTAGCTTTAAAGATTTATTGGTCTTTCTGCAGATATTACCCCAAGGGGGGGGGGGGGGGGGGGGGGGGGGGGGGGGGGGGGGGGGGGGGGGGGGGGGGGGGGGGGGGGGGGGGGGGGGGGGGGGGGGGGGGGGGGGGGGGGGGGCCTGCCAAAGCCCCCCCCCCCCCCAATGAAAACCACAAAAGTATGGGCTCTTAATAAAGGTACAGTAAATTAACAAGGACTGAACTCTGTACGGATAAACCAATCCGTCCATAACGCCTCTGTACAGTTCCCTCTGTCTTACCCCCCCCCCCCCAAATTTAAAAGCCTCCTTCCTACAGAACTTCCTGTCTTTGAAAAGGCTTTTTAATTGATCTCTTCATTGTGCATTCACTTTCATATTGCACTGCTTCTGTTCTATAGAGCAGTTCTTTTTAAAAAAAGGAAACTTTTCTACTCTGCCGTCTCCAAAACAAGGGTGAGTTGTGAGCTCGGTCCCATCACTCCATCTTGCAAAGGTAATTAAGTCTCAGAGGGGGCTTTGGCATTGTAAAAAATGGGCCTCTGGGTTGATCTGTAACCCTGTCAATACACGCCATGTGGAACTATACTGCATTTCGGCTTCTGCGGTTTTGCCTGCCGGTGTCGGTTGGCTGGTCGGTCAGAGGGAGGAGACATACCTGAAGCTCAGAGATACACATGATGTCAGGACCCTGAGATCTATACACAACAAGCTCTAAAAGAAAGTTTTTCTTCAAGCTGTGCTCCCTCTTCCCCTTCCCCAACAATCGGCCCAAGTGTGTACCAGACCGACTCGTCTCCTACAGCTAGTGCCTCCAGCAAGTTGTACTGAGAAACAATCGCTCATCTTCAGGGGGAGAGTACCTCTGCCCCTCTATACTCTATTACCAACAGATATATAGCGGCTCCACCACACAGCTCTTTGATTTAGTGGCTCTGTTTTAACCATGTGTTGGTTGTGCGTTTAAGGCTAAACACAATTTAAAACAACAGTACAATAGAAGAGCATTACTGTTTCTTAAATTAGTACACTGATGTACCCCCAAGGGCTAATAACCAGAACTCACATCAACCATTTCAAGCTTTTTAAAGACTCACAATGCAGCAACCTATTCCAAAAGCAAAACTCACAAAATTATTGGGTCAAACCCATGAATTTCATTCTGTCCCACGGCATACGAGCGCCAAAATGCTTCCAAATGCCACCACTTATGGGCAAACAGTATGGTGAAGTTCCCTTTCATGACTGAATCAAGGTCCACAGCTGGGTTGGTTTCATGTTGAAGACTTATTCTGCTCTGCACGAAGCCTTAACCCCAAACTTAAACACCTTCAGAAGAAACAAAAACAAGTTGTGAACATTGCGACCAAGTCCCTTCCATCCATCATCAGCACCTGACCTTACAAGCTCAAGTTTATTAATTTATAGAATGCTTTTTACAACAGTACAGTGTTTCAAACGATCTTCCTATTTGACACATGATCTTCCGGATAAACGCTTATAAATTCTTTCAAGTAACTTTCTTAGAACTTGTGAGGGAAGAGACCAATTCAGGGAATAGAAACTCATATGGATGTAATAAACAAGTGTCCAGTTACTCATCATGTACCTCCTAAGGCAGTTTATTAGCGCTCATATCAACTATGTGTTGGAGAAAATGATAAATACATGCTTTAAAAGCAGTACACTAAAGGACCTTAGAGGTTTTAAACCATCAGACTTCTAAATGGTACCATAGGTTCCTGAGTTTTCTGAGTGCAGGAACCTTGTCATCATTGTAGAGGTTGGATGAATGGAATTCAAATGAATGGAGAATATTTTAGTGGTTAATTAACTTAATCTCAACTGGAAATCATCCATTACAGAAACAGTGCTGCATTATAGCTGATCATTCTAAAGATATTGTTCTAATGTGCGTGAGATTACTCAGGTTCGTAGGGATAACTGATGTGGCGCCATCAGCACTAAATCATTCCTAGTTGCACAATTAGTAAAACGCATGGTGTCAGTGATGGGATTGATTAGATCGCTCGGTTCCATGGAGTAAACACCATCAGTGGAGTTCCCGTCAATCACATGCTACATGCTCCATCGACCACCCGGCACCGCCCGCACAGGCGCGACACACACGGATGCTCCCGCAGTGGAAGTGGTTCCAGCAGCATCACGCCGTATTGACAGGCAGGTTTTTATCCAACAGTAAGCATGACGCTCACATCCTCAGGTCTGGCGCTTTGCTGAATCCCGTGCTGAGGCCTGGAATTCGCGGCGCTGCTTAATCCTCAGCCTGTCGTACACTGCCAGGCCTGGACCTATAGGCAATTAACGTCTGGCAGCTAGAGACTGAACTCCACGCGACGTCAAGATCAGCAATACGAGAGCCTATTCATTCTGCTGTAGAATAAATTAATTGGGTATATTGAATGGCCAGAAGGGGAAGCCATTTGGATCGCAGACTATCGGCATGTTCTGGAGATTAATTAGACCCAGGTTGTTTTTAAAACTGATAAACAATCATTGTAATCTCAGCTTACATGTATAATGTATACAGGCAGAAACTAAACACATTCTTTATGTTGAAATACAGAAAGCCCTGCTCATTTGACTCTGTTAGAGACCGACGTGGTGCATCATCGCAATATTAAGTTCATAATAGTGGGAGAACATGCCAACTTTACAAAAAAACACTTTGAAACCACTTAATAGAAATGAAGGTCCTAGTATTTGAACATTTTTTAAGAAACCCAAGGTCAGGTCGGCTGACATGCAGGTGTTACAAGGTCTGTACAAGGGAACCCACACAGGGAGCAGGAGAACATGCAAACTTCCAATTTCATAGATTCTGAGGACACTGCCTTGGTCCTTAAACACTTTAAGATACCAAAAGAAACACATCGAGCAGGCCACCAGGGCGGAGACATACACAAAGCGGGTCACACTGTACGACACCCACACAGTCAGTGGGAGAACATACAAAATCCAAAGCTGAAGAACTGGAAAAAGATCTTCTGGCCCTGTGGCAGAAACATGGTGGCACTCAGCGAGACGGCGATAAGAGATCACTTATGTATCTGATGCGTCTCCGCCTGATGAACATGTGCGCCCTTGTATAACCAGAATCATCACATGCCGCAGGGAGAGCGAAGTCTAGCAACTGACTGCAGGAACGTGATGGCGGCATTGGGATCAACCAGCACATGCATTTATTCATTCATTCATTATCTTCCGCTTTATCCTCTATTAGGGTCGCGGGGGGGTTCCCCAAGCCCATCCAGGGGAGAACGTCTTGGGCGCTGGGCAGATAGACCCAGGACAGGGCGCCAATCCATCGCTGGGTACACACTCACTCACACAGACACACTCTATATGGGGCAATTTTGAGAATTCAATTGACTTGATCCATGTTTTTGGAGAAAACCGGACAACCCGGAGGAAACCCACGCAGACACGGGGAGAACATGGAAACTCCACCCAGATGGGGATTCAAACTGGGAATCCCTAGAGCTGAGAGGAGAACACATGCATTTAAATGTTAATATTAAATACAGCGTGAATAAAAATAGATGCCGAGCTCCAGAAATCCTGTTGTAATCCGGTCCTTATTTGTTGGCCCCTTTGTTGAAGGCCCCCCTTTACTGTAAAGCAACGGCACCTGCTTTTCTGAGAACATCTCATCCCGGCACACAGGGAGAACGTAGACGTTCAGCAGCAGGTTGGGAGTCTCTCGCTGTAAATAACGCGGCTGATCCATCCAGGTTTAATCGGAACGACGTCTGAAGATTATGTTTTTAATTCAAAGACTAGACACCAGTTTAGCAAGTTTAATGTCATCCATTATTAGGAGTCGCAAATGAAGCCTATTCATCACTGCCAGCCTGATAGCATGGAGAATAAAGGCTTTAAATGTCAGCGGCGGAGTTGAAATGCCATTTTTCTCTACATTTCTCCAAATCGAAGCCACCAATACGGAGACCTATTGAATAAAACAGGAACGTGGGTGAAAAAAAGGGAGCCTGGGCTTTTTTTTTTTTTTTGAGTGGCAAGTTTGCACCGGCGCCCTTGAGAATATTCTGGTAAACATCTTCCCTGCCATGTTTCTCCAGATGTGTAAAAGTTGGAAGAGTCTTTCTGATCAAGTGAGGCGCAGACACAAAGACGTGACGGCGGTGAGGGAACAGAATAGCAGCAAACAACACGGCAACAAAAAAAAAAAAAAAAAAAAAAGAAATCATATAAAGAATCCGCCACTGGAGTATGAACACAATCCACAGGCAGATCTGAGCGCGTCTGATCTCAGCTTGCCCCACAATCAGACCACTGAACGCAAACATGGCGCTCTTCAAAATAAGCCGGCGGTATGAAAGGAAGCTGGGAGCTTTGCTGCCGTTCCGGCTGAAAATAGGAAACTTGATGTTTTCCAGGTATCACATGAAGTATTGAGGATTCGAAAGCTGAAACGGAGGTTTGTGGTATAGAACCCAGCGACATGAAGGGCCGTTTGAAGCCACTGGATCCCCAGTTGCCTCCGATTTCTCTGTAATGAGCTCATTCCACGGCTTTGACACTCCAAGAATAAGCGAGGAAACAAAAAGGTAGCAGAGTTTATTCGCCTCCTTTTGGGAACCGCAACAGAAGTCGGAGATAACCTTCACCCGTAAAGAAACTAAACTTTAACTGAGTGTTGGGGAGCCATCTCGAACCATACTGCCAGTGAGGGGAACATTTTTAAACAGGTGATGTTACGAAGCAGGGATCCAAATATTAAAAATACCTTCACAGCAGACACTTTAGGCTTCACAAATAATAGACAGGGGACTGTGGTTGGTCACCACCCTCCTCCTTTTGAAGCTGAAACGCATTCCATTCCTGTCATAAGGCTTTCTACAAGATTTTGGAGTGTAGGTCATTATTTGCAGGTCAGTGTGTGGAGTCGTGATACAGAACCCCTGGAGCAGTGAGGGTTAACCTTGCTTATGCCCAAATTTGGTAGACAGATAGGTTTAAACAACCAACCCTCACATTTAAAGCCCAGCTCACCAACCAATGAGCTACTAAGCCTATCCCAGTTTAGGAAACTTTTTTTAATCCGCTCACGCCACACTGTCAACTCGATTCATCAACAGTTGACTCCAGGTCCTTTTTTTTTTCTTATATTCTTTTCTGCTTCTCACTCTCCAAATGGTTTGAATGGACCAACCATTTAAGAAAAAAAAAAAGAGTAAGAAAGAAAATAAATAAATAATATAGTATTAATTGGGGGGGGGGGGGGGGGGGGGGGGGGGGGGGGGGGGGGGGGGGGGGGGGGGGGGGGGGGGGGGGGGGGGGGGGGGGGGGGGGGGGGGGGGGGGGGGGGGGGCTGCGTGGGTTTCCTCCGGGTTCTCCGGTTTCCTCCCACAGTCCAAAAACATGGATCAAGTTAATTGAATTCTCAAAAATTGCCCAATTTAGAGTGTGTATGTGTGAGTGAGTGTGTGCCCAGCGATGGATTGGCGCCCTGTCCTGGGTCTATCTGCCCAGCGCCCGAGACGTTCTCCCCTGGATGGGCATGGGGAACCCCACCGCGACCCTAATAGAGGATAAGCGGAAGATAATGAAGATGAAGTATTAATTGTCCATTGAAGGGGTGGTGGAGGCTGGCAAAAAAAAAAAAAATACTTGACCCCAGAGCCAAAATATGTAGACTTTGCCGTCACCTCACGCTAATGATGATGGTGTGGTAAACAGTCAGGTCTTGTTATAACCACCCCTTTTTATAGCTGCGCCTCCTAATAACTTGTAGTATACTGCATCTGCTCTAGCATACACATGATTTTGGAGCAGTCATAGATTTGTTTTTAATAGAACCAACCTCGCAACCTTAAAAGGTCCCAGGTTTGATTCCCAGTCCCACCAAGTACTACAGCGAAAGTGCCCTTGGCCAAGGCACCTAATGACAATGCCAAAAAAAACAAAAACTTGACACAATTTGGGGTACGTTTTTCTGTATTTTGGACCTGAGAAAATCAAGTAATCATGGCACAGATACAAAATATCTAATATTAAAAATACAAAACCTCGGGCCTGAAAATAAAGGGAGCCAAAGCGAGAGTACGTGCCCCCTAAAGCCGTGAGCTTAGTGAGGACTCAATATTGAGATACTATTAGTTCAGATGATATTCAGAGAGGAGCCCGTGATGCCAGTTGCCTTGGGTTACGCAACATAACCGTTTGTGGTAATGCAAATCTGTTGTGCCATGAACAGCCTGAGTGAATCAGAGGGGATTACTACAGGCAATAACTCTTCTTTCAGAGCGTCCCAGCTCCCACTTCACATAATCTGGATGGGAAGCGAGAACAGAAAGCAGGTTATTCATGTTTAGAGGTCATATCTTATGGAACAGCAGCGACGGAATCACGCGCTGAACCAGCTTTAATGCATAAACTAAAGGAGGCCAAAAAAAGGAGTCGACCTGTAAATACAACTTTATTGTTGATTCAGCACCAGATTTATGCATTTTGGGCGACTGAATGCTCCCAGCCGTGTAGAAAGAGTTTGGGGAAGGCCCTTTTTGTTTTTTAACATGACCGTGCATCAGAAAAGAAAATCCATGAAGAGGTTGGGAGAGTTCAAATTTGTCGAAACACTGGGATAGGATGGCGGTCGTCAGGCAGGTCGTCTTGTTTAACATCGGTGTTTGACCTCAGAAATGCAGCCCTAAATGCACAGACCCTCACACCTTCCAAAATCTCACAGAAAGCCCTTTAAAAAGACAAGCCGTTGTAGTGGCAGGAGTGAGGTGTACAGGACGTTTATTCATAAAGTGAATATGCAAAGTTTAAGGTGATAAGTTTACACACTGAATTTGTACCTCGTCAAACTGATAAGCCACACAAACATATATACATATACATAGAGATAAACATATAACAAAATGAATTACAGAACATTTCAAACCGCTCCCCCCCCCCAGCTACCAGCCTTCCAAACTGCAGACAGAACCAATTTTAGTTCCCGAAATGCCAACCAGGCGAAGCTCGTTGTAATTATACTTTATAATTATTTCTGCACAGAGGATCCACCTCCTGAGCAAAAAGACTTTCTCTGAGAAGCAGCGTGTCAAGAGGCGGCTGGAGGTGGGAGAGGATGTAGTCACGGGTTCGAGTAGGCGTTTAGCACCAAGCACACGTCCCTCTGAACGGCCGTTTTTGGCACTACAATGTTAACCAAAGCTTTAAATAGACAACAGACAGAAAATAAACTGGAAATGTGGTGATTATATTTGGGACGTCAGCCGGTGATCGAGTCTGCGTTAGAGTTTTATTCAGATGACATCATGAGACGGAACTGGGAGGCTTTTCAGTTTCTTTACAAAAAAATTTAAAAAAAACCCAAAACGATTCGGTTGAAATTGAGACGGTGAGAGCGTTCTTGTTTCATCCTGAGAGTTCATCTAACCCAGATGTGATTCAGGGTGCAGATAGGAGTTGCTGAATTGCCCCTTCTTTTAAACAATCTGAATATTTTAGCTGACTTAAAGAGTTTTGCACTAAGCAATTACCAAGTCCAGGCACTGAGGGAGAAAAAAGGTGGAAAACTGCTGAGACAAGAGTAAAGGACACTAAGAGCAGAAGTCCTAATTATTGGAACCGCCAACGAACAGTCTTCATCCTGATGTCCATCCTCAGATCTTAAGGGCAGTTGGGTCATCAGGTTATAAATACAGAGTCTAATTTAAATCCAACACCAAGGAAAACCAAGAAAAAAATGGGAAGAACATGCTAAATCCACACAGTCAGTCATCAAGCCTGAGGACCAGGGTTGAGCACTCTGCACAATGCACTCAGATATAAAGGCATTGCATTTAACTTGGCGCACAATGCCACATCCACTGCCCCCTCACCCCCTGCAACTCCACCAACGCCCCCAATATTGCCCTTTACCCTCATTTGTTGGCTGTTATTTGACAGAAGAGCAGTGAACAGCAACTAGAATTATTTCAATTAGAAAGAGAGACACTTTATTAATCCCAAAGGCAATTTAGGGCAAACCAGCAGCTGTATGATATTGCACAAATAAAGCAACTTAAAAATAAAAACTAAACATAAAACAATAAATTAAAATAAAGATATTTAAAAATATATGGGGTATAAAAATCCTTAATGATATCAGAATATAAATTAAGGAGAAAATGAAGAAAAATATAAAACAGTTTTTTTTCTTTATAACTTTGCACAATCAAACAAAACATAACAATAAAAACACACAAAGAAAAAAAAAGACTAAAAAAACTAGTAAGGTTAACCTTAACCGCTGTTTTGTAGTGTGTGTGTTGAAGTGTGTATTGGTTTAATGCCCATGTTCCCTTTACATCGCTGTAAACTGAGGAGGAGGTTTTATAAATGGGGCCCTATAGAGATTTGTTTTAATGGTAAATATAATTAAAAATTATAATGGTAGTTGTAGTTTAAAAGCTTTGGTGCAGAATAAATGGAAAGCTTTGAGCGTATACGAAGAGGATACGAAGTTTGTAATCCAGGTGAAAATATGAAACACGACGGAGGAAGGCAAAGTGTTTTATAGAGAATTTCCTAAATAAGTCGCTGGACAGAAAGGAAAAAAAAAACAGCTTTTAGTTTGAGCGTTGTATTAACACACTGGTTCTGAAGCAGAACATAAACACATATTTAAAGATTCCCTCCCAGGACACCGCATCCCTTCAGTAATTTCCCACCACAGGAGCGTTTCAGAAGGATTTCCATATGCCAGGAAAGCAATCATAAAAATATGTGCACAGCCAATGAGTCTCACAGGAATAAGTTAATGTACCACAGCGAGGATATCATACGTGTGTAAATATGCGTCTGCCCGGGGTAATTTTTCACTCGGAGCACCGAGATAAACACTGAAATTCACGAACATATAGTACGCTTTTATAAATCACAACCTACTTCCCATTACTGTCACACCAAACCAAAGAGAGAAAATAAACAATGCAAACTGCATCTGTACACCACATTCTGTCCTCCGTATTAAGTATGTAGTATAATAAATTCTGACATACAATGAAGCACACCACAGGGTCACATGACCACATACCTTGCATTTGATCTCAAAGCTGTAAAGTCATCAAAAAGACAGAACTTTAACAAATGGCCTACCTTTGAGATGTTAAACCAATCAGAGTGTGAGGAGGACGAGGAGGAGGACGAGGAGGAGGAGGAGGAGAGTATTGGAGATGCCAGTGAGGTTGCAGTGCAGGACATAGTGAAGAGGGCGCCCCCTGTATAATGGAAAATCCACCTTAAATACAACATCAAAGTTCCTACAGTGTACTGTTGTAGTTTGTTGGCATTCTGCAGACTAATGCTAAACATTCCTTCATTCATTATCTTCGGCTTTATCCTCTATTAGGGTCGAGGAGGGGGTTCCCATGCCCATCCAGGGGAGAACGTTTCGGGCACTGGGCAGATACATCCAGGACAGGGTGCCAATCTATCGCTGGGCACACACTCACTCACACAGACACACTCTATATGGGGCAATTGGGAGAATTCAGTTGACCTTGATCCATGTTTTTGGACTGTGGGAGGAAACCGGAGAACCCGGAGGAAACCCACGCAGACACGGGGAGAGCATGGAAACTCCACCCAGATGGGGATTTGAACCGGGAATCCCTAGTGCCGGCACGGTGGCTTAGTGGTTAGCACATTCGCCTCTCAGCGCTAGGGATTCCCGGTTCGAATCCCCATCTGCGTGGAGTTTCCATGTTCTCCCCGTGTCTGCGTGGGTTTCCTCCGGGTTCTCCGGTTTCCTCCCACAGTCCAAAAACATGGATCAAGTTAATTGAATTCTCAAAATTGCCCCATATAGAGTGTGTCTGTGTGAGTGAGTGTGTGCCCAGCGATGGATTGGCGCCCTGTCCTGGGTCTATCTGTCCAGCGCCCGAGACGTTCTCCCCTGGATGGGCATGGGGAACCCCACCGCGACCCTAATAGAGGATAAGCGGGAGATAATGAATGAATGAATCCCTAGTGCTGAGAGGAGAACATGCTGAGCACTAAAAGCCACTGTGCCGCCTAATGCTAAACAGATTTAGTATTTGAATAGTTTGCTATTTTGAATACAACTACAGGAAATCCACCACCTGAGTGTTTGAGTGCACTACTGACTTCCACTTTGATCACATATACACATGTTTCAGTTGAGGTGCATACTGCATACTACTGTGGGGAGATTTAGTACATGAGTATTATTTATTCATTCATTTATTCATTATCTCCCGCTTTATCCTCTATTAGGGTGGCGGTGTGGTTCCCCATACCCATCCAGGGGGGAACATTTCGGGCGCTGGGCAGATACACCCAGGACAGGACTTAATCCATCGCTGGGCACACACTCAATCACACACGCACTCTATATGGGGCAATTTGGAGAACTCAATTGACTTGATCCATGTTTTTGGACTGTGGGAGGAAACCGGAGAACCCGGAGGAAACCCACGCGGACACAGGGAGAACATGCTAAACCACTAAGCCACCATGCCACCCGGGTATTATTTAGTGTGTTTTATTAAACAAATCCAACAATTCATTAAAGACCCAATTAATTAAATTATAAGATGAAGTTCAGGCTTCAACATGATGAAGAAAGTTAAAAATAAAAACAGCCGAACTTTAATTCATTCTAACTTCAGAATAACATTCAGAATAATTTACTAATCTGTACTCGGTTGGGTTTTCTTTAATTTTGGAGCTTATACTAAACAAATTTAAAATCTAAATGTAAAAGTTTTGCGGTTGTACCTGCGGGTTACGTCACAGCGCAGTTTCCTGCGGATTCGTTCAGACTCGGTTCCTCTTCTCGGTTCAGTTTTATTATTGCAGTATAATTAAAATCGTGACATTAACTTGCTTGTCGTTTTCTTTAAAGACTTTAAACTCGTGTTGACCCGCTCACTGTCTCTGTCTCTGGTTCTGTCTCTGTCTCTGTCACTGTCTCTGTCTCTGGTTTTGTCTCTGGTTCTGTCTCTGGTTCTGTCTCTGGTTCTGTCTCTGTCTCTGTCTCTGGTTCTGTCTCTGGTTCTGTCTCTGTCTCTGGTTCTGTCTCTGTCTCTGGTTCTGTCTCTGGTTCTCTCTCTGTCTCTGGTTCTGTCTCTGTCTCTGTCTCTGGTTCTGTCTCTGGTTCTCTCTCTGTCTCTGGTTCTGTCTCTGTCTCTGGTTCTGTCTCTGGTTCTGTCTCTGTCTCTGTCTCTGGTTCTGTCTCTGTCTCTGGTTCTGTCTCTGTCTCTGTCTCTGGTTTTGTCTCTGTCTCTGGTTCTGTCTCTGTCTCTGGTTCTCTCTCTGTCTCTGGTTTTGTCTCTGTCTCTGGTTCTGTCTCTGTCTCTGGTTCCCTCTCTGTCTCTGGTTTTGTCTCTGTCTTTGGTTCTGTCTCTGTCTCTGGTTCTCTCTCTGTCTCTGGTTTTGTCTCTGTCTCTGTCTCTGTCTCTGGTTTTGTCTCTGTCTCTGTCTCTGTCTCTGTCTCTGGTTCTGCGGAGCGGAGCGCCACACCTGAGCGCGTTAATGAGCTCGGGTCACGTGATGTCGGAGCCGGTTTCTGTATATTGTTGTTATTTTTATCGAAGTCGGAATCGCAGCAGCTCACCTTTAATTCTGACGTTTATTTCACCTGAACACGTTCTAAAAATGTATTTTGTAAGGTTTTTTCTAATCTTAAATATATGTTTATGATTATATTATTATGTTTTTTAACAAATGAATACATTTTGCTGTGTTTGTTAAAAAAAACAACTGTAATTATAGTAAAATGAGCAACAACTAATTTCTATATAAACCCAATTAACTCTGTGAATTATACACAACAGGAAACAATCCCGTATAAAATCGACATAAATATATTGACACCTGGGCAGCACGGTGGCTTAGTGGTTTAGCATGTTCTCCTCTCAGCACTAGGGATTCCCGGTTCGAATCCCAATCTGGGTGGAGTTTCCATGTCCTCCCCGTGTCCACATGGGTTTCCTCCGGGTTCTCCAGTTTCCTCCCATAGTCCAAAAACATGGATCAAGATCAATTGAGTTCTCCAAATTGCCCCATATATAGCGTGTCTGAGTGAGTGTGTGCCCAGTGATAGATTGGCGCCCTGTCCTGGGTGTATCTGCCCAGCGTCCGAAACGTTTTTCCCTGGATGGGCATTGAGGAACCCCCCACCCCCACCCCCACCGCGACCCTATTATAGGATAAAGCGGGAGATAATGGACATATTGATGGATGGATATATTGACACCTACAGGATTTTTTATGGCATTACATCCTAACGTGGTCTTAACTGCGTCTTGGAGCTTAAATATCTTCCAGGCTCCTGTGATGTTCTTCTGATCTGACCTGGTGTTCCCTCTTATCTGTTTGTTGGAACACGAGAATGTTCCGATTCACCAAACTGCTTCATACAGCTGCTGCTTTTAAGTCGGGAATTGTTTTAATTATTACCATAGTGTAAGAGCATGCAATTAAAATGATAATCGTATCTAAATCGCTGTAAAAAAAAAAACAGTATGTACTGCATAATAAAAAAGAATTGTCCTCTCTAAACTGTGACGGTAGGTAGAACCGTGAAGGTAGAATTCAAGTACAAGTCCCTTAAAATAGTTCAGCGCAGAGTAAATGCACTCTACATTCTCTCCACCACTGAACGTCCAGACCAGCAGCATCCTGATGGTTCTTTGGAACATTGATGTTATTTCCTCAAAAAATAAAATGGACAGTGCAGCATCTAAGGCTCCTGCCACCTTACAGCTGTTATTTAGCTCTAGGCCTGTAATGATTTGATCACTTCCTCGGTCAGGTCTAGCTGGGACAGGGCTTCCAAACAAGCACATAACCGACTACCGAATATAAACCTCTGGTCTGAATACAATTCCCCACCAACTCTGAGAAATACAAAAAAAAAAGCTTGACAACCTAGCCGTCACAAAGCAGACCAACTGGGTTTTCATTCAGCGGCGAGTTCAGAACAGACATGTGAAAAGAGCCCGCGGTCTCCGCTGTGGGTTTACTTTGTGTTCCTTGAATCCCATTTGCCTCTGGGCTTTAACACGAGGACATGACTCAGAAGAATATTCACCATCTGGGCTTTTGAGGAAAGGGAGCACCATGCCGAGCAGAACACGGTGAATATAAAGAAATCTGCACTGTACTGTGAAAAGGAAGGCGAAGAAAACCCGGCGCAGTGCAGGGAGAAAGTCACCTCTGAATTCTGTTTCCCCCAATATCAAACACTTCAATCTATTTTTTAACGGTTTTGCCTCAGCCGGGGGTAACGCGGCGACCTCCTTGGGAGAAGGCTCTGGGTTCGATTCCCAGAGGGGGTCCTACCTCTGATTAGATCACATTTCTGCACGGGTTTCACAAAACAGTCCAAAAATATGCACACTGTGGATCTCAAGCTGTTGTGGTTTGAAAACATGGTTTAATAATATATGTTATTTATAAAGAAATATTACACTGGGGCATTACTTTGGCATCGTAGTCGTCACAGCCACCTCTCAGCACCGGGGATCCGGTTCGAATCCCTATCTGGGTGGTCTCCATTGTCCCGGCGTGTCCACATCCTTCTCTGGTTTCCTCCCACAGTCCAGAAAAATAGATTCAAGGTAAACTTGTTGGTCTAAATTGCCCCCTACATAGTGTGTGAATGTATGGATTAGCGCCCTGTCCTGGATGGATCTGTACAGCACCCGAAATGTTCTCCCTTAAATAGGCATGTGGAACCTTTCTGTTACCCTAATAGAGGATGAAGTCATCAAGAAAATGATTAAAAATATATGAACACCAACAGGAACATTTATGACGACACAATCAACACTCCACTTTGATTCTACAACTTTAAAACAGACCCAATACTTTGTCATATGCAGTAAACATGCGTGAGAATCTCGAGGTTAAAGAATTCACAATATCCTCCAATTTGGATTTAAAAAATGTAATATAGCAAAGTAACAAAAGCTCCATCTTACTTAAAAGTACTCAGATAAAATATAAAACTCCACTTCAACATAAAAGCACACAAGGATTAGTTTGAAAGGAGGAGAAGGGCACTCGAGCACCCGGCTAGCATTAATATAACTAACTATAACAGACCTCCACATTATGGGATCACACGATTGCGTCCTCCTGCTGGCCAGACGGTGTACTGCTACCACTGCGGCCTCTCAGACTGGAGTGCACCTGCATAATTACCAATGAACCGCCACAGAAAAGTGCTTTCTAAAGTGTGTTCTAATTATTAATAAACCCACAAGCCGGTCTTCGGTGCGTTCACTGTAAAAGAACAGAGGTTCCATCTCAGACTCGAGTGTTTGGCAAGAATCAGCAGCCACTTTGATTCTACAGTCTTTTATTGAAACTGAATAAATGAGTGGTTTTAAACGTATAAAAGCAAAAAAAAAAAAAAAAAAAAAAATCACTAAAAATCACTTAACAAAGACCAAAGAAGTGTGAAAACGTAAGGATGGGTATGAATAAAACCAAATACCTGGATGAGCCTTTAAAATGAGGATTTAAAACGATCTCAGTAACATGAAAACCATCACGCCGCCAGCACGGCGACTTTATTTACACATAAATACAGAAAGGAGAAAATGAAGGGATTTACATATTCTATTTATATAGATCAATTTATTTAAGAGAATAAATATGCAATCCAGCGTTGCACCACCACTTTTTTTTTTATTTCGTGTATTAAAATATTTTAACGTGCTGAATTAAGAGCAATAACGGCTGATCACTGTTTTCCGACCCGGTGGCATGCAGGATGCTCGATTCGGTAGCTTTATAAAAGCTAAACGCTCGACAGGCCGAGACGGACCTCTCCAAGTAAGGGATAGAAATACTGTTTATATTAAATGTGAAGACAAAAACACACACAAATCAACAGGACGGTAATCAGTTAACATCTCGGTTTAGATGAAAGTGCCCCAAAACGTTAGTGAAACAAGAATATAGCACAAACACAACAGAAATCCTTCATTTGAACCCATGATCCACGTGATCCGAGCCTGGAAATAAAAAAAAAAAAAAGATTATAAAGGACAAATGGCCACGGTACCATCACGTAGAGGTTCAGTTAGTGTTGTTAAGCTGGAGCAGGGAAACCCAGTGCGCTGTGCTGGGGGTCAGATCAGGTGAGTGGTCGAGCGGCTGAAGGTGTGGTACTTCCTCTCAAACGATGACAGGTTGATCATGGATGGCGAGTGCACAGCCTGGAGTGAGAGAGCAGAAAGGTCCGGAGGTTATTTAAGGATTTGTGTTCATATGAATCTTTTAGGAAGTCGGGCAGCCGGGGCCACATGAGAGTGGAAATTAATTGGAAAACATGTCCAATTTAAACTTTGTTATTTAGTGAGTGTGTAAAAAACGGCCACTAGATTGAAAACAAATGAAATAAAAATAATTTTAGAATTAAATGCCAAATTAGGATTAAGTTACATTATATGAATGTAACATCACTGAATTACTGGAGGCTGGTGGTGCAGCGGGTGGCGTGGTCATATTACAGCATGATTAGTTTGAGTACCAGGAGGAGAGGACTTTTTGTCGTTGAATTTACTGCCCAAAAAAAGTCCAGACATCAGGTTGTTTTGACTTTGTCATCTGGGAATCAGTTAACTGACCAATCTAATGGTGGAGGGTTCAAACCCCAAGTCCACCAAATGTGGCCAGAAATATTATATATAAATATTAAATATGAAAAAGGTTATAAGGGTAGATCTCAAGGCAGGTAAACTACGCTGAACACAGTCCTTTTTGGTGGGGTTTGCATGTTCTCCTAAAGTTTGCAATGGATGTCCTGCAGTAGGTCTGGTTATCATTCCGGCAACAGAAGTCAAATGAATCTGAAATACTGAACAGAATCACTATGGATTAGCAGCCCTACACGGTCAATAATGAAGAAAGAATAATCCCTTGGACCGGGTGGAAGTTTTTTTCCCCCCTTTTTAAAACAAAATGAATACCAGTCGTAAAACACAGGGACGGTGTTTTTAAAATTTACACAATTGTAATAACTAAACTTGTGAATGTGATTGTCTGCCCTGAGATAGCCTGGAATTCTGTCTGGAATTAAGTCCCTCCCTTTACAATACAGTTGGTCATTTGGTGTCTGCATTTATCCACAAGCCAACAAAAAGGAAACCAACTGGATTGCTGGTGTCAGAACAGAGTCAGCTTTGATGCCCTGGAGCAATGAGGTTTAAGTATCTGGCTCAAGGGCCCACAGGGTAACTTCAGTGGACCTGGGATTTGAACCACCAACCATCAGATTGACAGCCCAACCACCCTAAACACCGAGCTACCTCGCCCTTTCTCTAAAACGATGTCATGCAATTTAAAGAAGCTCCAAAGATGAGAAGCAACTTAATAAGGTAACACTGAAGTCTGGATCAGTTCAATAAAGTCAGAATAACCGAGAAAATGTGTTAAAATGTGCTAAAGCAAAGTCAGATTTGAAACCTCGAGCACACAAGCCGGCGAGAGTAGCACCTTATTGAGCTTTTGTGGAAGTTATACGGCAAGGTCAGTCGAAATGACCTGCAGCCACTGCTCTGAATGGACTGAATTTTCTCCTGAACGGCTTTAAAACCCGACAGCTATAACGTAAAGACCTGCAAAGCTTTGAAGGCTCTGGGTCGAGGATGCGTTGATGAAAGTCATGCCAAACACAATGCTACGATGACTATTTAATAGAAGCTTTAATCTTCAAGATTTCTCAAGAGATTCCAAAAGCTTTTTATTTTTTTGTGCAAGAGCGGCTATAAATGCTAAAGTAAATAATCACGAGATGTAAACGCAGAAGAATTATGTATTCGTCAGCAGGTGTCATCGCTATGAATGAAGCGTGTGATGACTACATGAAAGAGAAACATTAGTATCATACTATAAACCAATAAGCTTCATGTTTCTGCCTTTTCCCAGGTTCTGAGTCTCATGCTGATGAGAACGTTGCTTTTACTGTAAATGCAAAGTGACGGCCTAAGGACCAATCCCTGGGACACGTGTAGAATCTTCGATGAGATATGTTTAAGTTGGACTCCTATTTGTAGCTTTACTGAATATGATGGGTGTCCGTGTGCGAATCTGACACCAGAAAGCCATCGGTAATCACTGACCCTCATGTTCAACGCGCACCTGGTTCGCAATCGTCATTCCAATTCATTCCAAAGATGTTTAGTGGGGTTACGGTCAGGGTTCTGTAAGGTCCAGTCATGTTCTTTCCAAAAAAACCCCACTGGCTTTTATTACTTTTCTTTTCTTTGTGCATAGGGGAGTACAGGTATAGTCATGTTGGAGAAGAAAAGGCCATTCCCAAACTGTTCCCATAGAACTGTGAGCATACAGGTGGCTAGAACGCAGAACGTGAGGTGCTTGATTTTATAAACATGTGACATCAGGACCGCACTGAACATCGCAATGTTTTCAAACTATGGAAACTAAAGCTTGTGGGGAAAAAAAAAAAAATTGAAAAAACACCTTTGCAGACTTGGGAGAACATGCAAATATGCACAGAAAGGTTCCTGCCTGGAAATTTTCTTCCTGAGGCAAGAAGAAAGCAGTAAATCACTGCTTCACTGCATCCTCAGAAAACAGAATGTAACCTGATGTTGGAATCTTAAGTAAAAATAAAAACTCAAAACATTAATGAGAATAATCACAGCTTAATTAATTTTTTATTATTTTTTTAAATCACTAATTAACTGATTAATCCCGACTGCTCCGGCGGCTGCACTGTAATAAAGGTGCACTTTTTATAGTACTGTACTTGTGTTGTTTTGCACCATCAGCCCTGATGATCACATGCTGACATCATTTACACAGCAGACAGATTCATGCTGTTCAATGCACAACGCACCGCTGGGCTGACGCTTTACAACAACAACATCATTCAGCCAAAAACAGACTCATTAAAACAAACACGAGACGGACAAAAGTATAGAGACTTAACTCTTAACCACTGAACTCCTGTGCTTTATCTAGCTCTGCCTTTTTCACTGTGCATGACGGGGAAAGGTGTGTAAAAACGTCAATGGGACCTTAATCCCATTAAACACCTTTGGGACAATCTAGAACAAACCTGGTTCTCTAATTCTTTATGATCATAAATGCTTGTCAGACTCCCTTCAAAATCTTGCGAAAAGCTTTTTTTTGGACAAGTGGAAGCTGTTACTGCCACAAGTCCTGTATGGGGTCTTAATACTTTTGTCCATTTAAGGTGTTTAATCCCTCAAAATATATAACATTATGTCGCCACAAACATCACATGTAAAGAATAAATATTATTAAAAATCAATAATGTGAATTGGTTCTGAATGCGTCTGTTTTTGAAGCCAAGCTGATGTTCAGTATGTAATTGTGGATTTATAAAGTGCACCCGTATTCAAGTGTTTCTAATACAATCCAAGAAAAACAAACCAGCTGATTGGATTAGAAATTAGAGATTAGTACTTTTGGCACTAAACTGGAACCGAAAATTATTTTAAAAAAGGTTGTTTTTTTTGTCTGTGCAAATGGAAAGGATGTTAAAATCAAAAGTTCAGTGTTAAAACAACAGCCGTCTATTTCATTCTTATCTTAAACTGGGAATTGTAATCTGTAGTTAGTTTGATATTAAATATGGAAAAGTGAGGGAGCGGGCCATTTATTATTCACCCGCTTCATCAAAGTCCTGAATGTATATACCGTTCTAATTACAGCGCAGATTCACATCATACACTTATGGACGTTGCGTTGCATATTCACTAAAATAAGACGTTTCCCCCCAGACCCATCTATATCTCTAATTCTCTCTCTCTCTCTAAAAGAGAGACAGACATAGAAAAAGACACTGTGCAGAAGACGCTGAAAATTTAACATGTGCATCACCAAAACCCCCTGCAGCAGAAGAGCAGAACCCGTCCAGGACGATCCAATTCCAGCATAAACTGATGATGCCCACAACATATGGATTTGGACCCTCAAGGACAAGGGTTATGCCCCTCTGAACTATAGAGTAGTGGGTTAGTAAGTGCCACCAATTTCCCCCCCAAGGTTCAATATTAGTAAGTAAGTGGAACCTCAAGCTGATATCATATGGCTACCTAGAGCAGAGTCTCCCTTCGTGGGGTGCCAGGAGGCCGACGCTGGTCCATGGGCACTAGGAGTTCCCGGCATTGCCTTGTGCCCTGCTGGGACACCTGCTGGGTGTAGGCAGACGCTTTGGGTTGGGCCTCCGCCGGGTCAGGTTGGTAAGAGTTCTCTGGGCAGCACGGGGTGCGTACGAACACCGGCACCCTGGGCCGAGGTGCATTGTCCAGAGAATTGGAGCGCTGCACTACGGCGTTCTTACCGCAACCACTCAGACTGAACGTGGAAGTGGAGCGAGCCATCTGCACTTGCCCATCATACACACACACACACACACACACACACACACAGGCCTAATGAGTTACATTTACACAGCAAGCAAGCGACTGAACCTACACCCCTCCATCTGTAGAATCGAAGATGTGCCGCGCCCCAAGAGTCACCTGCGGCCATTAAAACAGACTAACGGGTGCATGTCGTCGTCTCGGGCGTTTCAAGTTGTTCGTTTGTTTCACTAAACTTTAAATCGAATATCTTCATTTCATTAAACGCTTTCTGCATATTTACTTGCGATGCTTCAAGCATAAACACACGGAGGTCGAGAAGTTACTTCAAGTAACGAGTTGATTTGTTAACGGAAACTTTCGGTTTTTTTTTAAGCCTGACCCATTTTTTCAATCTTTGAGTTTTAATTTCAGTAACTTGGGAGTCTATAAACAAAGTAATGCTAGAGTTGTAAAAACTCCATCCCGGTTCACATTTACAGTAAAACTCAGCGATTAGAGCGTTGGGTTATCAATCTGGAGGGTCGGGAGTTTAAATCCTGAGTCCAATAGAGTTACCAGTGTGGTTTCTTAAGCAAAGCCCTTAACCCCTATTACTCCAGGGAGGCCAACCCAGTAATCTGGTCTCAATAGTTAAAGTTATAAAACTCATAAGTTGATTTGGATAAAGGCGTCTAAATGTCTTCTCATTGTCTTCCGCTTAATCCTATATTAGTGAGTAGGGTCACCCATGGGAAAACGTTTCGGGCACTGAGCAGATGCACAGAGAAACAGGTCGCCAATCCCAGGTTACTTGGCACTCATTAGGTGACGGGGTCAACCAGGATGATTCAGCACTCTGGGAGCAATGAAGTTTAAGGGCCCTTGACAATGGGCCCACACTGCCAACCAAAACCCTTTATTATTTATTTTAATTTGTTTTTCTTAAAACAATAAATAAATTGCTGAATGTGAAGAAGTTTTTCACAAAAAAAAAAAAAAAAGAAAAATCATATAAGCCTAACGCTCGTTGTGAACATGGATTATACATTTACACTGGGCTTCAACATGTTAAATCAATTTCTGTAAAGCAATATATTTAAAAAATAAGGCTGGAAATACCCCGGCATCGGGGCAGAAAATATCACAGGGCCATCCTCCTAGATCAGATTAAAAGCTAAACTTTTCCACAGGGAAATCCTTCAATTACATTAGCGAACATGTACAATTTGCAAAGTAATAATATATTTTTAAAAAGCCTGCGAATGAACAGCAGTGCTGAAAATGCAAATAACCAAAAACACTGCAGAGGGAAGATGACAACTGACAACCGCCTCAGTTTCAGCCCAGCTGCAATTCCCTCTGCATTCCATTTAAATCAGCAGCGGCCCACGTGCCGAGCGCATTAGCATCCGACGACGTACAGATCTAATCTTAGACGTGGACACACACACAAGATCAGACTGAAGCATACACAAAGTTACTGGAACATTTAACCATCTCACCTTTTACAGCTCATGACATTTGGTTGGTTTGATTTGCTTGTTTGTCCCGCCTTCACAGCCATGTATCTATCTTTATTACATTTAACATTATAAGATTTAAACATTATTATTCATAACCTGTTGCCACGAACTTGCCACCTAAAGAGAATACATCCACTATCGAGTTTTGGTTCTCTAATCAGGGTGTTTCCATCTTTCCTCTGAATTACTTCATAAAGAAACGGCAAATAAATAAATAAATGTAAATAGTATCTGGGACGGTCGGAACAGTGGCTTGGTGGTTAGCATGTTCTCCTCTCATCACTGGGAATCAAGATTTGAATTTCAATGTGGGTGGAGTTTTCTCCGGGTTCTCCGGTTTCCTCCCATAGTCAAAAAACAGAAATTCAAGGTGAATTGGCTGCACTAACTTAACCCCTTATAGTGCAGTTCAGTGGTCAGGGAGTTGGGCTACCAATCTGAAGGTTGGGGGTTCAAACCCCATGTCCACTGAAGTTACCAATGTGGGTTCTTGAGCAAGACCCTTAACCCTCATTGCTCCAGGGGTGTTGTGATTAAACGTGTGTTCACCTTGTAAGTCGCTTTGGATAAAAGCGTCTGTTAAATCACCTAAATGTGAATGTATCCAGTGATGCTTTGGCGATCCATCCTGGGTGCATCTGGCGACCCTAGTTTAGGTTAAAGCGAGAGATAATGCCGAAATCCGATGACTTGCAGCGTTAGAGTCTTTGGCTGTTGTAGCCCACCTGACTAAAAGATCATTCATATTTAACCTCTCAGGGCACTTGGGATAACCTGCAGCCAGAGCTTCACTGCATTAAGTGGCAGGACAAATTAAAAAGCTCTCTCGTGATTCAAAATGCTGCACAATGCCTGAAACCCCCCTATATTTACCACATCTCAGTAGAAGCTCAGATCAACTTTAAAAGCTTCCTTTTCACGTTCATAAAAACACAGAGAGAAAGTCGAAGACAACAACGTACAGAAATAGTGCACCAGAAATAGAGTGAGGGTAAAAGAGCATATAAAGCAAAGCTGCTTTTTTTTTTTTTTTTTTTTTATCCCCAGAGCAGCAACGTGAGACAGTGAGAGAGAATCAGAGTGTAATGGCCTCTGTACCTTCAATCTGTACTGAAAGATAAAGTTTGTTGTTTCATAGCTTTCCATAGTTCTACTTTTATACTAGTTGATCTTGCTGGGTTTTGCACAATTGCCAATATTAGATCCCCCTTAGCGGATGAAGGACCCTTTATGAATCAGCTACTGTGGTTGCAAAGAGACTGGAACAATTCCCTCTTAAATACATGCATTTGATGAGAGGGATCAGAGGTGGATGGCCAAAATATGCATGAGCGAGAAGAACCCTTAAAACAAACGGATATAATAAAAAAAAATAAAATAATAAAAAAAAGTTTATTCCCAGTGCACTAAAAAGCAGAAACGGTCCAGGAATCATTAAGCTTTGAGGTGTTTATTATTATTATCATCATCATCATCATCATCAGATCAACCTATGACATGCTGCATTCTTCAAACACTATTTTTAGGGGCTTGTATGATTGTTGCATAATTGCTGTGGGGTCTGCAGGTCACCCTGTGTCCATGCATCACAGAGAGAATAAAGCTTGAGAAATAAACAACAGAATAAACCTTCCACAATGTCTGCACATTATCCATACAGCTGCATGGAATCTGGTGTAAGCCAATGATTACAGTGGCTGTTCCTCCCTCATCCCTAATCTTGCACACCTGCACCAACATAATCAGTTTACACCCAAATCCCAGATCAGCTCTTTCCATTTAAAGCTGGAAGTGAATTCTGGAGGCTGGTAGACCTCCTGGAGTGGAGGAATCATCCAGAACACAGTCTTCTGCCAGACCTCTGACTTCACAACATGATGGGTTGATTTAATAAATGTTAACAGATTAGGTTCGTTTATTTAGGAATTTAATATCAAGCATCAGTTATGATTTCCCGACAGAAACTCTTACAAGTGATACAATCCTGAAGTTCGGTTGATTTCGTCTCTCTATTTTTGGCATGTCTTTGGGATATGAGAGTTACAGGAGACCCACACGGGTACGGGAGGTCATGGAGACGCCGCACGGGAAGGACTTCTGTTCACGTGTTATAGGGGGCATTTTAATATTTTCCACTTTAAACTTTTTTTTTTAATCTTCAGACAAATCATTAAAGCTCCCTCTAGTGGGTAAAAATAGATTACTGAGGATGGACAGGACAGGTTATTTTTGGTTTGGGGGGGTGGGGGTGGGTCAAAAATCATGTAAGCTCCCTTGGATGGATATTAATACCGTGAAAAGTCCAGACCTAACACATTGGTTTCTCATCAGTGTAGAAAAGATATTATATACATACAAATGCACAGAATAGACAACATTTTCACCAGTTCCACACAAACGTTAGATTAAAATCACAATCATATTATTGTCAATGAATATGATATTCAATGAATATTCATCTGATGTTTCTAAATTAAATGTGAATCTAACGATGTAGGATGTTAATTATAAGGAATGAGAGACTTACAGCCAGGGTGGAGCTACTGGTCATTCGACTCAAATGATCGGGGCCCGCACCGGGACTCTTGTCGTCTGGGGTGCTGCTGGCCAGGAAAGCTCTCTGAATAACTCGCTTAGGAGTTTTGGTGAATGAAAACGCTCGAGTGACCTGAAAAAAAAAAAAAAAAAAAACTTAAACCCTGTAATTAACGGGTTTTTGTCTTAAGTCAGTCTTATGAAACCACAGAGCAGGCATCAAGATTAAGTTTATTTATTCATATAGCGTTTTTTTCAACAACGGTACGTTGTCACTAAGAAGCTTTACAAAGGTCTGAGTCTAAACCCCAAGAGAGCAAGCAAAGCAACAGCATCCACAAAAAAAATTATATATATTATAAAAAAAAAAAAATTAAAAAAAAAGGAAGAAACCTTGTGAGGACCAAGGTTCAGTGAGGGACTCATTCTCCTTGAGCGGCTGGGCAGCAATAACTTGGGTGGTGGATGATTATTAGCACTGCAGTAATGCTGACATGGCAGTGGTGGTGTGTTAGCTTGTGTTGTATCTGCTTAAGAACGTGACAGACGTTTTTATAAAAAAAATATATATATATTTTTTTATCTCTGAAAATCACCACAAACCTGGAGGCCCAAAGAGGAAACACGTTAGTGGGTGAGAAAATAAAAGGCTATCATTCTGTACTCTTAAATTCTTATATGGAAAGAATTCATCATTACTAATTTCATCATTGACTGGTCATAGAAAAACAAATCATCTAAAATTGGAAGAGATTTCATTATATAGTCAAGAAAGTTTGTTGTTTTGAAGTTCTACTCTGAACAGCAGCCTTTTCCGACCTTCATAAGGGACATGGCGGCTGACAGTGTGACACTGTCATTTAACTTATTTTTATCCCACCTCTTTATTCTTTTATATACAACGTCTGTTTTTATATTCGGGTTATGTATAATGTATGCGTCGGGTTTCTACGGGACAGAAAATTGGGTTTTGATGTGTTATATTCTGTGAACATATGATACACAAAAAATTATTAAAATAAATAAATAAATAATAATAATAAAAAAAAACACTATATATATATATATATATATATATATATATATATATATATATATATATATATACACACACACATGCACACTTTACAAGAATTAATAGCCATTTATAACAGTTAGTTAACTTTTTTGCAATTTATATATATATATATATATATATATATATATATATATATATATATATATATATATATATATATATATATATATACATATATATAAAAGCATTCTCGGGAAAAAATTGCAATAATAATAAAAAAGTAATTGCTGAATTATGCCGAATATGCTGATCCAGAACACTGCAGTTCATTAGGTGTATAACCACCCCAAGCGACCCCATATGACCCATCTTTTTTTTTCTCTCCCCCAGATACACTCCAACTCACTTGCTGTGATTTAGTGACGCCTGGTGCTGTAACGTCAGTGTATTGCTTGTTCATCTCATCTGTTTTTTTTGTATAAAAGCATCTGACTAAAACAACATGCTTATTTATTCAGTTTCAACAACAAAATAAAAGCTTTAATAAAACTAAATCTCATTGGTTTAATAAAATAGCAGAGGATCTAAAACTCAGCTTCAGTGTGCTGGCACTGAGCCTCGGTCTCGGTGTTCAATCACTGACACCATGAAATGTTTTGCAGTTCATTCCAAATTGTTTAACATTTAAAAACCTGCTGATAAAATAACTGCAAAACTCCTCATGTCCAAAATTAATCCGAGCTGCCAAACTGTGAACAAACTCCTCACAATCAGCATGTGTGCAGGCTTAATGTCTTGGAACCGATTTCTGGCACCGGATCGGGCCCTTCCCCCACAACACCAACGTTCCTGCTACAGATCACTGGATGCGATGAAAAACTAACAGCAATAATAATTTTTCCCTCATGTTTCCCTCCTCTTTATTATTCAATGCAATGGTTTCACCAAAGTTAAAATATTTGGCATGTTCTCCCAGGGCTTTTGAGCAGTACAGACAGTGACGCATGTTATTCAGTGGCTTCCAGCAATAGAATATAGAGATGGAGCGTAGGGTGAGAGAGTGGAATTGAAAGGGTCAGTCCTGTTAAAAAAAAAAAAGAAAAACAAGCTTTGCTTTAGGGCGGCACGGTGGCTTAGTGGTTAGCACAATCGCCTCTCAGCGCTAGGGATTCTTCGAATCCACATCTGGGTGGAGTTTCCATGTTCTCCCCGTGTCTACATGGGTTTCCTCCGGGTTCTCCGGTTTCCTCTCACAGTCCAAAAACATGGATCAAGTTAATTGAATTCTCAAAATTGCCCCATATAGAGTGTGTCTGTGTGTGAGTGTGGGTCCAGCGCCTGAGACGTTCTCCCCTGGATGGGCATGGGGAACTCCACCTCCACCTAATGGAGGATAAAGCGGGAGATAATGAATGAATGAAGCTTTGCTTTAGAGAAAGCTTGCTGGTGTTCCACACCACTTTTCAAAACCTGCGGTTGCACTGGGGTACTGGAACTCACCCAGGAGCTCATTGAGGGAAAGGGAGGAGGGGAGAAAAAAGCTACAGATTCATTAGCTATGATCTCACACCCAAATTATGTTTTTGACCCGTAGGGGGAATCCCAGCATGGACACATTGAGAACATGCAAACTGAACACCCCACCTGTGAATTAAACCCAGGACCTATTACACAAATCAGCCATCCATCCATCCATTAATTATTTAAATGCTTGGAATTTCAGTTATATTATATTATAGAGTACACACAGGTACTCAGTAAAATCATGTGAAAAGTTCTATAAATCTGACAAGTTTAATGACAAAACTGGAGTCAAGTCAACGAATCGAGTACGACACCTTCTTCGAGGTCTTTTTAATGGCTCTGGAGGCTCGGCTCAGCGTGCTGTCCATGTCCTTGGTGCTGACTTGCAGGGAGTCGGGATCGGTGCACTGAATCAGGTCTTCCTGTGATCAAGAAGATGAAAAAACAAAGACATTCAGCTGGTGCAATTTAGACGAGCGTCCACGTCGCTTACAATGAGATACGCGACGCCCCCTGGTGGAGCCATTCCCAGGTGCGGGACATTCACCTGCGGGGGCTTAGTGCTGCTTGTTCTTTCATTATAGAGGCAAATATACAGTATATACACCTGTCTGGCCGAAGCCTAACCCATGTGCAGCTTGGCAGTTCTGAGTCCGCGCTCATGCGTCAGAGCGGGGGACCTGTGGCACTGCAGAACGGAGATAAAGCCATCTGCCTCCGAGGTGTAGAGTTCAAGCGCAATTCCGCTTCTAATTACATTAATCTGTCTTCCAGCTTAACCACGGTGGACAATCTAATAGGATTAGCCGGCACCAAAACGGGCCGCACATGCCATCTCATTTGTGGCTGTAATAAAACGAAACAAGGCTTAATAAAATAAATAATTAGAGCAGGGGGTCTCGTTGGACGCGGGACAACAGGAGCAGGAGAACGGGTCGGGCGCTCACCGCATCGGCTCTGCAGATGGTGTTGGCTACTTGACGGCACAGAGTCTTCAGCCAGGCCGCTTTGGGTGTGTCTTCAGCCGTGAGCTGGAAACTGAAGAGGAGGTTCTCCTGTTCCGTGGGGGGACGAACGACCAGCGCGAAGGCGTTCTGACAGTCTGTATGAGCGGAACACAATGTATACATATCAATAGTTTTTGGTTTATACATTAAATCCATTCTTTTCATGTCGGGTTTTCTGTTTAGCAATACCCCCAGTGTTAAGGTGCTATTTGGCAATGCTTGTTGGGGCTGCTGTAGTTCTTACATCAACAATAGGACACAGTGCAAACTCCAGCAGCACTGTTGTGGCCGATCCACTCACACCACCATCAGTTACAACAGCGCATCATCATCTACCTTTCAAAAAATAATGACTATGTAGGAGAAGAGAATTAAAGAAACATGAGGACTACACGGAGGTGCATCTGATTTGGTAGCTTGTGCCCAGGGGCGGCAGTTATAGAATAACGTGCAGTTATTTTTACACCATAACATTAAACTGCCTTACGATGTGAATATGGGACTCATCTTAGAACAAATGCAGAGGCTGGAGTGGATAATACAGTCACCATGTTCCAAATCTCTCTCTCCCGCTCATTAAAACTGCAGAGTATTTCCTTTCAGGTTATTGCTGGTTAATAAAAACCCTAAATTCAAGCAAAAGGGCCTTCTGGGCTCTTCTTTGCTTCTCCATGCATTAAAGTACTACGGTTCGTTTCAATAGTCTGCCCCCCCACCGCCACCCTTAATCAGCCCTCCTAAAAGTATTCAGTTCTTTATGTTACTAAGCGTTCGCTCTCTTAATCTGCTTGTGAAACTTCTTTAAGACCTCTGTTCGAAAGAGTTTGTTGACGCAATTAACACCGTTTGTTCACCTTCCAAGAATAACGGAGCCGAGCGCTGAACAGACGCTGCGGGAGGGTCGAGGTCAAGACGGCGGCGTGATGAAAAGAGTTTCTTTTTATTTTTTTTATTTCTAAAACACGGGGTGGCTGAGCGAGTTCGCGCGACACGCTGATCCCTCTTACGTCTGGTATGCGACAGCACCGAACTCTAACTAACATTTAATTAAAAACTCGGGTTTATTAAATACATTACGTACTATTCAGCTACATAAGAGGCAGGAAGAGACAACAACACAGGGCAAGCGCGATGACTGTGAAAGGACAAATGTTCTAATGGTATATGAAAGGTATTCACACGCCAACCACTTCAAATACAAAGAGACAGCTCAACCTGCCGCGTTCTGCCGCGTTTACATGCTTTTGCACGGCCCGTACCCAGTGGACTGGATGCCGAGCTCACCTTCGGTGTCGCGCAGGTCCAGCACCCTGCGGATCTGAGACAGGGGCATGAGGGCGATGTGCTTGAGTTGAGCAGGGGGCCTCGTCTGCCCCAGCGGACTCTTGAAGGTGCTGATCACCTTATGCCTTTTCCTGGCGATCTGCACACATACAAAAACACACACGCGTGAAAAAAACAGCCTCCATCTGTGAATCCATATACATCCCCGCACGCAAACGACGTCTAATTGATCGCCGCTATTGAAAAACGAAACAGCCGGCTCATTAGGACCCTGCTTATCTTTACTCACCGGGCCCCGAAATAAGTGACGTGGTGAGACGCCGAGAAACGGATATGAATACCAAGGAGTTCATCAATGAATAATTGAGCAGATGAAGCCCCACTGCTCCCTTTTCTCATTAACGGGCCAAACCTAAAGCTGCGCAAACAGGACGGACACCGAGCACACAAAGCCCGTCGCCCTCAGTGATCAAACACGGGGCCCTCGCTAATCAGGAGAGCGGCAGCAGCGGAGTCAGGCGGCACACGCCGCACGCACGCAACGGTAATGAATCTTTTTATAAAAACTCCTTCTCACCATGAACTCGATGAGTGTTCATGACTTGTAAAATAAACGTAATTGGGAGATGAGATAAACAGAGTGGGTGGAATTGGTGACTGAGGGGGAGGAGGAGGCGGCTTTGACTCAGTAGAGCAACTGAAAAGGCTATTAAAGCACACACACATGTACATATGTGGGAAGGAGCGACAGGTTAACTCGGATTGTTTTAATGAGCCTACAGATGCACAGACACACACACAGCAGCAACTGGCATTATGGGAAATGTCAGGACTAGTACGTAGATGATCATTGAATGTCAGTACCATTCAGTTTCACATCTTTCAGGATATAAATCAGAAATACCACCATCTGTAGAACCAACCTTCCCACGTGTGCAAACCTCTGTAAGGAGGTTAAACTTAAAGGGGCAGTGTGCGAGATTGAACACAGAAATAACACCATAGTACTAGTTACTAGAACTACAGTTACTTTAAATAGTGTGTAATTATTAGCTCGAAGTCGTCAGGTGCCTGTGTTAATCATGGAAACAAAGCATCAACGCAGCCACCCTATTGGTAGGAATAGTAAATCAAATGGCTGCATTCTGCTACATCACCACTAGGGTGTACACACTGATTATTTATAAAAGGTCATTTGTGGTAAAGGTTTGAGTTCTAATTTGTTTAAAGTGAAGCAGCAGTAACTGCTAATGTGACGGGAAAAGGTTACAAACAACTACAGGTACAGCATGTCTTTGGAAAGTGGATGTCCCACTCAGACACAGGGAGGACATACAGACTCCACTCCGGATGGACCTGTGGCACACGTGGATCGAACCCGGGACTGTGTGCCGGTGAGATGAAAGAGCTATTTGAAATACAGACTTTGCCAATTTTTTAATTAAAAGGTTTTTTTTTTTTTTTTTAAAACTAGAGGGCGAGTGGCACGGTGGCTTAGTGGTTAGCATGTTCTCCTCTCAGCACTAGGGATTCCCGGTTCGAATCCCCATCTGGGTGAAGTTTCCACGTTCTCCCCGTGCCCGCGTGGGTTTCCTCCGGGTTCTTCAGTTTTCTCCCACAGTCCAAAAACATTCAATTGAGTTCTCCAAATTGCCCCATATAGAGTGTGTCTGTGTGAGTGTGTCCAGCGATAGATTGGCATCCTGTCCTGGGTGTATCTGCCCAGCGCCCGAGACGCTCTCCCCTGGATGGGAATGGGGAACCCCCCCCCGTGGCCCTAATAGAGGATAAAGCGGAAGATAATGAATGAATGATATATAGAGGGCTAAATATGAGGCAGTTCTATGAGAATGGGGTAGATGTGAGGTAACAGTGAGGCATGTACCAATACTCATAACGACTCCATACAGCCTCGTAGTTTAGAGCATCCATCAGCGTAAAGGAGAAAAAGAACATAAAGCATGACGGAACTTTGACCATTAAAAACCGTGCTTGAACTCAGAGCACTAAACACGGGAACCGCTCGGTCTACAGAACGCCACGGCGGGACTGGAGGGAAAAGCGGCTGCTGCTAACTTCACCTAGTGATTTAATCAGATAAATTGCATGACCGTTTGATGCGAGTGAATTTCTCTCATTAAGTGCGAGTGTGCACGTGCCTCCAAGCAGTCATTGAAGAGAAAGAGCGTGACGTTTTCACCGCGGTCACAAGGCTTGTCTCCCAAAGCAATGGTCTCCACTCTGTGCACGAGACTGCGATGCGACGACAGCAGATTGGCCTGCACACACAAACACA
>JAFMOD010000139.1:249310-275437 GCA_019802435.1 Corydoras maculifer
TTCACCTAGTGATTTAATCAGATAAATTGCATGACCGTTTGATGCGAGTGAATTTCTCTCATTAAGTGCGAGTGTGCACGTGCCTCCAAGCAGTCATTGAAGAGAAAGAGCGTGACGTTTTCACCGCGGTCACAAGGCTTGTCTCCCAAAGCAATGGTCTCCACTCTGTGCACGAGACTGCGATGCGACGACAGCAGATTGGCCTGCACACACAAACACAGGAAATCGGGATCAACACAGCAGGATTAAGCACAATAAGCTAAAAACAATTTAAAAGATAATCGAAAATAATAATAAAAACAAACAAATCAAGAAAAAAAAAATGGACACAAGATCATCTGCCAACAGTGCGTTAATGTATCTGTTTAAAATTTTTTAAAATAAGATACTTAAAAATAAATAAAAAAAAAAAAAACCTAGATGATACATCTTACTTATAAAATCTTAATGTAACAAATCCTGTTTTTGACTTTAATAGGTTTCTTTTCTGTGCAGTGTGAGGATGCTATTGTTTTTTGTAATATATATATAAATGTGGCGGCACGGTGGCTTAGTGGTTTAGCATGTTCTCCTCTCAGCATTAGGGATTCCTGGTTTAAATCCCAATCTGGGTGGAGTTTGCATGTTCTCTCCTCCGCATGGGTTACCTCCGGGTTCCTCCCACAGTCCAAAAACATGTATCAAGGTCAATTGAATTCTCCAAATTGCCTCATATAGAGTTTATGTGTGTGAGTGTGTGCCCAGCGATAGATTGGCACCCTGTCCTGGGTGTATCCGCCCAGCGCCCGAAACATTCTCCCCTGGATGGGCATGGGGAAACCCAACGTGACCCTAGGTTCTCACAGGGCAAAAAGCAGGTGCAGTGGTTAGGGGTTTGCATGTTACCTTCCAGCAAAAAGTCCCAGAGTGTCCACGTGTGTTAAGGGGCAGTTGCCCCATTGGACTACACTGTATTGGGAGTTTTGTGATTGCAGGATTTCACAGTGTAACTCATTACCACATTAGTGTTTTATATAAATGTCATTTTTGAGTTCTATTTAAAATAAAAGCATTTTTTAAATGGTCACAGAACCAAATCAGTAATGCAATTACCACTGGCTTTAAAAAGCAAAGCGTGACATTAAAACAGAGCAAAATCCTTCGTTGTAAACAGCAAGAGTGTTAGAACAGTGCGCTGTCTAATTAAGTGAAATAAATAGAGATGCAAGCCTGAGTGAGCAGAGGGTAGCGTCTGCACACTAGCCACACTGTTATTAAAAGATGTGAGATCTTCATCACGTAGCATCACCCGGGATTACGCTTAAGCAACTTACAGGGCAGCCATCCACCTCGTAAACTACGTCAAAGATCTGCTTCTGGCCTTCGGTCTTTCTCTTGTCTTCATTGATATGGCTGGGATAGGGCAGAGACAGAGAGAGAGAGAGAGAGACATGACGTGTGACGGCTTGAAAAGGGGCCTTTCAGAAATGTTATCTTTGAAATTTATGGAATGTGAGTAAATCATTCCCCTCACGTCATAACTTCTTTCAGGGACTCGATGGCCTTTTCCAAAGTAACTTTATCAGGATTATCGTCGGAGGTGTGCTTTTTAATATCTAAAACAGCGGCGTGACAAATGAAAAAGAAAGGTTAGAGTCGGGCATTTGCATAATGACATGAACATAAGACGCGAGAGTTTGGTTCCAGGCGGTGAATATTTCAAAATGCCCTAAATGTTAGGATTTCTAATCAAAAGCCTTTCAGTACACAAGGCACATGAAGGCAAAGAAACAAGGTGCTGATTGTGTGTGTGTGTGTGTGTACCGTTGAGTAAGAGCGCCACACTGGGTAGTCTCTGCACAGGACGAATCAGCAGCTCGACCAGCGTCTGCCTCCCACACTCCGGTTTAGCCTGATTGATCTAGACACGGGGTTTTAAAGCAAAGACAGAAAACGCTTATCAGAACCTTCAATTGGAAAATACATGAAAGCTGGCTACTAAATAAAAGTGTTAGCAGTCTCCATGGATTAAACTACCCCAGTGTAAATGCTGGCATGTATTAAAAAAAAAAAATAAAAATAAACAAATTTAAAAAAAAAGAAGAGACACCGAATTGAGCAATAATTATCTAAAACCACGGCGCTGGAAAGAATACGCGAGCCTGCAGAATTTATCGGTTTACAACAGAGCTGCGCAATTAATTTTTCTCAAGGGGCCACATGAGAAACTCCAACCAATATGTTTAACATAATTTCAACTCCAATTCCAAAGTATTTCATTCCACATACAGTGCACAACTTACACATTTGTGATGTTTTTCAAAAAAAAAAAAAATTTAACTAATAAAAAAATTAATAAAATAAAAATTAATAAAAAAAAAATGTAAAGAAAAAAAAAAAAAAAAAGCACCTTTATTTTTGCTCCACAATTGAATGGGTATTAAGTAGAAATTTCCCACTGGACCCGAACGGGTCGGACAGCGATGGCAGAGGGGGCGGTATGTGGCTCTGGGGCTGTAGGGGCTGTAAACTGCTCAGATCTGGTTTAAACTTAACATAAGCATGACAGTATGCCTAGTAGTTTGCACATCTGTCTCTCAGTGACGGGTATCCAGGTTCGAACTTCAGTTTGGGTGGAGTTTCCATGTTCTCCCTGTGTCTGCGTAGATTTTTTCAGTCTAAAAACATGGATTCAAGGTAAATAGGCTCCTCCAAATCGCCCTATTATAGTGCATGCATGTCAGTGTGAGTTACTATGAGCCCAGCAATAGATTGGCACCCTGTCCTGGGTGTATCTGCCCAGTTCTCCCTTGGATAGGCATGGGGAACCACCGGCACAATCGTAGTATAGGTTCAAGTGGAAGATAATGAGGTGATATTATACATACATGCTTCATACTCCTGTAATAACCCCCCATCAAGTCACTGATATCGTTTGGCTCCATCTCTAATAATCACATATGAATACTGTACAGTTTTAGTCAAGGTTACGTTGTGTGAAGGCTCATTTTGGGTGTTTTACCATCTGACAGGTTAACTGCAGTTAGCGCCGCCCATTTGCCCCCCCAGCTGTGAACTCGTTTTTGCACTTTGCAGGCAGAGTAATAAATTTGAAACATACCCAACACTTATCTGTGGAAAAAGAACCAACTCGGAACGTAAACAATACCTTTAGGAAGGCATGAAACCTCGGCTTCTGCTTTTCACACCTCACGATTGTCTCCTTGCTCATCTCGAAGAAGTTGACAAACGGCGGATAGGCTTTTACCAGCTCCCCAGACTGACAGGACAAGAAGGAAGGTGTTATGAAGGCACCAGGCCGCAGTCACTGTACAAATCACAGCTCAGAGAGAGAGAGAGAGAGAGAGAGAGAGAGAGAGAGAGAGAGAGAGAGAGAGATTACAACTTCATCCCACTCACATATTTCAGAATGATGTCGCCGACGCTCTTGTCTTCCGACCAGTTCATCACCAGCTCCTCCAGCTCCGCCTGTCCGAAGACATTTATCAGTATTAATAGCTGGAGCCAGTCAATCACCGGGCTTCACCCGATTCATCACAAGTTAAAATTACTGAAAGTCCACCTTTATCCTGGTGTGAACTTCATAAATGTCTGGAATGCTGCCAAAGATGGTCTTAATCTCCTCCTGAGCCAGGATTGGACCTCCCACCTGACCTTCCTTCTCCAGTGGATATTTGAAGAGCTGTAAAAGCAGAGCGGACTCAGTCTTAACCTTCAATCCCGTACGGAATGGAATATAAAATTACTAGTATTTTTTCTGTATGATAAGCATATTATTTTATTAAAAAATAAATAAACTCTGAAAATACTATTATATAAATCCCCTGCTCTTTTTAATGTGCATTTCCTTTCTTGCGCTCGAAGTCCATTTAATCAGCTCCACTTACCATATAGATGCACTGCAACAATTAGTTGTGTGATTGGTCTGTAGCAGAATCCCCCCCCCACACACACACACTAATGAAGATGATGCTTCATGTGCATGTGACAGACGGCATCTCAGTTGCACAAATCCACAAAATAAACAGAGCCGAGGAACCAAATTATGCTGTTTAGTATTACAAGATCCCAGAAATACCACCTGATAGCGCATGTGAATCCCATTCAAACCCGAAACCCCAGCTGAGAAGGTTCGCTGTCGATCCACGATCTGATGTAACGCCGACAATCTCTGTATATTCAGTTTGTCGGCGTGTGTGTATGTGCGTGTGTGTGTGTGCGTGTGTGTGTGTGTGCGTGACAGAGACGCAGGTTCCAAAGAGCACAGGTGTTTGGATGGGGCTCTGCTGCCCGATGGAACACAAATCCAATTCATTTTCTCTCCCACTGGTTTTGGAGCACTGGTTCAGACTGATAAGGCCGCAGGCAGACACTGCGGCTTACCACTGTGTGTGTGTGTGTGTGTGTGTGTGTGTAAAACCCAGTGAGAGAAGGAGGAGGAGAGACCTGCAGAACCGTGGCCAGGATATCCACATAGTTGCTCTCCGTCTGGTATAGTTCCTTGGACACCTGCCATCTTGCCGACTGCTTGGTCAGGACGGGTGTTGAGATTTTGGAGGATCTGGAGTTTTCTGAAACGCACCAGCAGACACACAGAGGTGAGGGGGAAGATGAGCTTTTAGGACGCGTCTTTGTCCAATCTCTCGAAATATAAACATATTAATCAAATAAAAATTAATTTATGTAATTAATTAAAAATCAATGGAATTGAATATCAAGCGAATACAGTCAACTAATTTAATTAGCACTTGCTATTTAACTATATAACTAAGAACAGACCAAAAACCCAATTAACTCTCGCCTCCTTTGGTCCCTTGAAGATTTCAGTACCCTTCAACAGTTATCTAGACTTCTGAAATGAGAAATAATTCATGCTGCGTACTAAACCTTGTTTATCCATTTTAAATAAAAGAGTGTAAAAGTGTAATAAAGGTCTAAAACTCTCAGCTAACGGACGGGTTTATTGTCACACTGCAGTGTGGTCCATTAGAACCCAGGTGCACAACTCTGCGACACTGAGGAAATGAAAAAGGTATAAACACAGAATTAGAAGACCAGCTCACACTGTACTCCATACGATCAACTCCTCACTGGACATCAGTCAGCAGTGACATTCAGTGTTTATTACATCAACACCTACAGTACAGATGGACTTTAGAATTGCAGCCTGTAGTCTATCTGCTTCTCTACACTGGTTTCAAATGGTCAGGACCCCCACAGAGAGGGTACTTTTTGGGTGGTGGATAACTCCTCAAGTCCCAAAATAATGCTGATGCGGTGGTGGTGCATTAGTGCATGTTGTGCCTTTATGAGTAAATCAGCCACACTGGTGCATCTGGAGTGAGGGAGTTAGGACAGTCTAAATCATAGTGGGATGCAGTTCTAAGTCTGTAGTGGAAGGAGTTTATAAAGGGAACATTTGGTGCTGCCAAAAGTGATGGTGTAGTGACGGGTTCTAGAGTCATTGCAGTGATGAGAATCATCCACCACCTGAATATTACGTGATTTAAGGGGATTATATAAAGGGGGCTGTTTATTTAGAGTAACAAATGGACTACAATATGTGACTGTAAAACTACAAAATGCATCTGTGAGGTAAATGGAGCTGATGGACAATAAGTAACGAAAACATCACTAACGAGAATATTAACTAATATTTTGCATTTTACTTTTCAGGCCTTCACCACCCTGAGCTGACTTCCCACAATCCTCTCCTGACTCTTCAGATGGGTTGAGTGACAGATCTGCGTTCATTCGCTGGCGTGTTAAACGTTTGTAGGCTTTCTGACGCGTGCTGGTGTGGTACGGTACCGCCTGCCACCTCCTGCCTTTCTGTCGGTCAGTTCGCGTCGGTCTACACTTGCTTTCATTCTCTGCAACAACAGAACAGCTTCACACACTCACCCTGCAGCTCGTACACACTCACACGATCAATACTGAGCTGCACTGGTACAACTCCATCCCCTAATTTAAATCCCTGCACTCCTAGAAATACCAAATGTGATGCTCTGTGACGAGATTTCACATTTGCACAAATGCTTAGTGACAAAAGGCACTAATTGAACACGACGATATCTTGCTGTACTGAAAAAATTAACGGAGTTCAAGTAAAACGTGTCTGCGTTAAAAATCCTGGATGTCTGTGAGGCTGACTGACGGACTTCAGGCCGGTTGACACAGAATTAGGGGTCCCTGCTTATGTCCATGCCCACCTGTCAGGCCTTTGCAGGTATCTGGAGTATTGGAGATGTCCAGCAGTGAGCCCATGGAGAGCGAATGCTCTGCCGAGGGTCTCTTGCGAGGTGGGAAGGGGGAGATCTCGGACTCTTTGGTAAGCTGAGCCAGAGTGTCGCGCAGCCGCCTCCGCTTCCGGTTGCTCGTGGGTGTCGTGAGAGAAAGAAGAGACACCGCCTTCTTCATGGCTGGGCTCTCGGACTGGGTGCAAGAGAACAAGCGAGCATGAAGTGAGAGGGGGGGGGAAAAAAAAAAAAAAAAAAAAGTTGTGTCATAATTGAGCTGCATTTCTTCTGTCAGAATGAACTAGAATTAAGTTAAAATGAAAGTTCCAGGAACCACAAACTGGCTGTACAATGAAATTCTATGGGGAGGGAAACAAAAACTTTAATAAATCAGCCTTCCATCATTCTCTGAGCAAATAAACCCCCTAAAAAAAAATACAAAACTGCCTTTAAAAATTCACTGTCCTCAGATGAGCAGCGTCCTCACTACCAGCAGTAATGTTAGTAAAAATGTTTATGCACATAGTAGTATAAAAAAAAGTGAAAAAAGTGACAAAAGGAAGAAACCTGGCAACAATTACATAACAGATACAAGGACAGCGACGGAGAGACACAAAGAGGATGAAAAAGGCGTTTTTTTTCTTTTAAATAAACTGCATTGCAAAATAAATATAACAAATTACCTTTTCATAGGAATACATAGATTCTCCAGCTCGAGCATCCATCTGAATACTGCCCCAAAACCACTGAAATAAGAGACGGCAAGAAGAAAAAAAAAGAGTAAAAAGAGTTTTTATCAGTTTTTGTCCCCTTTTATTGTCACTAATGTGTACATTAATTTAGCTAAATAAATTCTTGTACTTAATTTTCAACTTAATTTATACAAACAAGTTTATATAGATGTCATAGACACTCCTGTAGGTGCCATTACTTTGGTCCATACAATGCACATTAATATAACATTGATAATCCAAAAGGCATCGATGGAATTTGTGAGGACGACGCCGAACTCCTCACCTCCTGTTTAACTACATACAGTTTCTTGAATGGTATAAAAGGCAGTTCCTTTATGGAGTTCTCCTCCACCACCAGGTGAGTGCACTTCTCGTCTCCGACCTCGAGAAAGCGGCCACCTGGAGCAGACGGCGAGATAAAGAAACTGTGAGACTTTGATTTGCTCATAGTTTACCGAGAGTTAAAATTAACACACGCTGCAAATGATCACTTCAATTGTTCTTATTTATTCGATTCGTCGTCTGTCGTGTAAAAGATCAGAACATGATGAATGTCTCTTAGCGGTTACTAAACACAGAGGACGTCCACACCACTGAGAAATTCACTAATTAATAACTGAATCTAAAGAGCTGGATTAAGTAAATGGAAACCTTTACAAATGACCCCAGTCTTATTCAAACTGTCAGGTGCATCCCCCTGGTGGACCCCTATAGAAATGCAGGGGATGTGAAAGTGAGAGGTTAGAGAAAATAGACCACTGAAGTAATTTGGAAGTCCTGGGTACATTTATTTTCTACAGTCCAGGTCTAAACCTGTGTTTTTAGGGTCTAGGGTACAACAATCTGTGCACACTTTAATAATTATAATGGAATAATACAAAGCGGCGTTCTGGCACATCTGACATCTGCAAGCTATCAAAGTGACATGCGGCTATGGCGGCCATCTTACACTGTGATTAGTATTCCTTCAAGAATGACAACATTCATAAAGGGCAACGGAACTCTGTGGTTAAACCGTTGGGTTTTTAATGTGATGGTTGGGAATTTAAAGTCCAAAGCTGTCAGTGTGG
This sequence comes from Corydoras maculifer, assembly GCA_019802435.1. Taxonomy (NCBI): domain Eukaryota; kingdom Metazoa; phylum Chordata; class Actinopteri; order Siluriformes; family Callichthyidae; genus Corydoras; species Corydoras maculifer. Next base: position 257,354 of record JAFMOD010000139.1, read on the forward strand.
GACTCTGAGCACACTGTGGCCCTTTAAACCTCATTGCTTCACTGGTGTGCATCATAGCTGACTCTGTACTTTGACCCTAATTAACCAATCTATCGATTGATTGATGTACCATATTCATATAGATTTCACAATCTAATTAAGTTGTTGCATTTAATAATAAAACTCTAAAGCCGTTTTTATCTTAGGAACTGGAGTTTTTGGCTCTTTATGGGCTGAATTGGGAGATTAATAGTAATGATGATGCATTCTGAACAAACGAGAAGCTCTTACGCACCGAGTTTTATTTGGTTACCCGGTCATGATAAAGAATCGGGACAAATGACATCACTTAACCTGATTAGGATATTTGCATATTCATGCTTAATTTAATTAAGGTGTCACCAAAATAAAATAAACTACAACTCGGACTTAAACAGATTAATGTATGAAATTCTGCAGCTTCGAACTGCCTGAAAACAAGACTTAAGAAGAGGACAGAGTGAAAACTAAGATACCTCCAGCAAACCCGGGCCAAAGTTTCAGGATTGTAAACACAGGTCCTCGGGCGCCGGTGATCACGGCGTGATGTATTAGATCTGAAAGATCTCCGATGCTGGTGTAATGGCTTTATAAACAGCTTGGAGATTTGTGTGTGGAATTCAAGATCAGCTTTCAGTTTTCTTTCAGTGAACCGGACTCGGCATCGAGCTCGACAGCATTTAATAACAGAGCAGGTGGCTCGCAGGTAAGGAAAAAAAAAAAAAAAGAAAAACAGCTCGCCAAATACAGAGACTGTAAACTGTTTTGTAACCGAACACTGCAGGTTGCTGGAGGAGAGTTTATAGGATTATTACACACCATGTTTAAGGGTTCTTTCCTCCATGTTGCTTTTTTCTTCCTCAGAGAATCCCAGGAAGCTCAGAACACAGTCCTGGAAGGGGGGGACTTTGAAGGCCGTGCGGAACTCCTCATCGCCTGCGTGGAAATTACTGCAAGCAGAACGTTCACCAAACTTTATTAGGTAAATAAAACTGACCAAAGGGCTGAGCATGAGTGTGAGACATGAAGATGTATAATCATAATAATGACCAGATTGTCCAAATCATGACAGGATAATGCAGTCTGATGCCCCCCTCTCCCCTGGTCAATGATTTAATAATCATTCCATTAAATGAAGAAACCCACTTACATGTCATCCTTGTGCACCCAGGCCTGCTGGATCCAGTCCGGGGTGAGAATGGGCGTGCCCATACACACCGCCAACTAATAAAGACATTCATAACTCAGATTATCTCGAAATTCAAAATGAACATGTGACAAAAGTACAAATCAGTCCCCCTTATTCAGACAGCCCATCCAACACCCAAAAAAAAAAAAGATGGATGTGCTCAACATCTGGAGCTGCAAGTAAAACGCTGACACAGCGGATCATTACGAGAGAGTGCAATTACCCAAACTTTACAAATGTGCTTTGGGTCCACAAGCAACGATTAAGCCATAAATAAAGTGAGGGAGCCATTTTTAAAGGGGACCATTTACAAACTTGACTCAGCGTTAAGTACCAAGGTGATTAACTACATCGCCGCCCACACGCAGGTGAAAATATGTTCTCTGCCAAATACTACATCAAGGTGCTTAAAGTTTCCCTTCTGAAGGAAAGGAAGGAAAAAAATGTGACGAGGACGTTTTAATGTATTCTTGTAACAGGCTGCTGCAAAGTTAAGCGTGAAAAACAAAATCCTCTCATGAGCTCACGACATGGACAAAAGTATTGGGACACGCTTCTTAATTTTCAAATTCAGGTGTTGTATTCAGTTCTATTGCCAAAGAAATCCCTCCATCTATTATCTTCCGCTTTATCCTCTATTAGGGTCGCGGGGGGGTTCCCCATGCCCATCCAGGGGAGAACGTTTCAGGCGCTGGGCAGATACACCCAGGACAGGGCTCCAATCAATCACTGGGCACACACTCACACAGACACACTCTATATGGGGCAATTTGGAGAACCCAATTGACTTGATCCATGTTTTTGGACTGTGGAAGGAAACCGGAGAACCCAGAGGAAACCCATGTGGACATGGGGAGAACATGGAAACTCCACCCAGATGGGGATTCGAACCGGGAATTCCTAGTGCTGAGAGGCGAACGAGCTAACCACGAAGCCACCGGGCCGCCCTCTGCCAAACAAACGCAAAAGGTATGCTTTTATCATTGGAAAAACACAATCCAAGATCTACAAAATAGCACAGTGTGGGAAAACTGGACTGGCCCTCACACAGCCCTCAAACATTGAAAACATTTTGGGAGGTTCTAGAATGGAGATTCGCCCAACATCAGTGTCTGACCTCCAGGGATAAATGGGCAAAAGGTTCAACATGCAGACAGCAAAATGTATGCACTGGAAGTGGAAGCTGTGGGTGAAAGAACCAACTTAGAACCTGAGGACATGTAGGTCCAGGTACTTTTGTCAATGTAGTGCATTAATTAATTGTATGTTTACATTCACACACATATATATATATATATATATATACATACATACATACACACACACACAATATATAGACATATACACAAGCCTATTGTCTTTGCATGTTTTATATACACACCCTGTATTTCTCTCCATGAGTGGAGTGAGCAATAAGGTGAGTAACTTTCGCACTGAAGTCCTTGCGGATGGTTCCACCCATATAATGCACCAGATTAACCAATTTAACCTGAAAAACACAAACGCAAGCGGCCGGTTGGCAGAGGAAATATCTACTGAAGTCTAGCTGAACAGACACGCCGGGTCGACTCACCACTTCATCTTTCCTGCGGAAGCCGGTGAAGCAGAGTGACAGATTATGCATGGTGGTGGAGTAGAGGGGACGGGATGAGAACGGCAGAGGCTGGAAAAGTCCATTAAAAACGACAAAGAAAAGATAAGAGAGACTCATTATCACAGGTCTGGAAAACATACGTTAAGGAAAAATCAAATGCAAGGATAAAGATTAGTATTTCCAAATCACTGCATCGAAAGTAATCTGGCTGCTGTGACGCAGTCAGTCATGTGGGCTCGGAACAGACACAGTGGCTTAGACAGATAACCAACATGCCGCCCAGTTGCCGGCTTCAGGCCACCGATCAGAAGCTGCTTAGGAATCAATTTCTCCTAAAGAGGAAACTTGAACACCGACGCATTCACATTTCTCTGCTTGGTGTGAACAGGAAAGCGCTCGCATCCAAGTCTGAGCTACCCGGAGGCACTGTGTGGGGACGTGAGCGTTACCTCCTCTCGCACGGCGCAGTGCAGCACCACAGGGGGCCCCAAAATGCGGTTGTCATTCTTGTATAGATAGTTGTAGTCTGGAGACTGAAAGTCCTTCAGTACGAAGATGGTCTCGAACTCGGCGTTCTCCCCATCGCCAAACTCGTGCACGCTGTCGGTCTTTATACAGGGGACGTTTATGTCCTGACGGGACAAAGACACGAAGTCAAAAGTGGAAAGGGAGAGCAACTCTTTAATTAATCCGAAGATCATAACAAAGAACCTCGTTGATTACAGATTAGCCCAGTGAATCATAAACAGCGAGGACACAGACAGTGTGTTAGACATGGGATTAGGATTAACGTCACCGCGTGTTACAGAGAGACCGTTACGTGTTACAGAGCTCCTCCTGGTTTCCCATGCAGCCCAATCCAGCATGCAAAGGGGCGCGGTGTTTAACACGTACCATGTTGACTATGGATTTAATGAATTTCTCCCCAGCCTCTGAGCCCGGGTCACCTTCTTTAATCTTTACCACCGGGACTTCCATTATTCTGACAGCCTGCAAAAACGAAGCATTTACTGACGTAAAATGCGCGTCGCACAATGCGGGCCCGATGTCCTCGCAAGCCAGAAGGCGAGAACTTCAAACAAATGTCAGCCGAAAGTCCGAGACGGAAATTTCGCCGAATTAAATGGAGTTCAAAGTGTCGCAGGACTTTTCTTTTTTTTTTTTTTTTCCTTGTCATTTCGCAGAGCAGACGCTCTGCCTCTGATTAAGCGCGATGGATGTGCCGCTACTGCAGAATGGCAAGAGAGAGAGAGAGAGAGAGAGAGAGAGAAAGAGCGCCCTTCAAAAGAGCCGACCATCTGATGGACCTCATGCTCTCTCAAGGGCAAAAGAAGGAGAATTTCAAGACCGAGGCTGCAACTTGACATCAATTCACCAGACGTTTTCCCACCTCCAGTTTCACTGCACAGCTAAACACGCACACACAGACACACACACACAGACAGACAGAGAGAGAGATAGACAGACAGCAGACTCTCTGAACCTCACCCCAGGGCTCTCTTTGTAGAAGTCGTACTAAAATATTGAAAACAAACAGCTGAAAACTCACGATCCCAAATCTTTGGCGGCGACGCACCCCGCATCTAAACTATGCCACAGAACTGAGATCAAAAGTCTTTTTGTTTTTTGAAACCACAAAGGTTTTGGGGCTTTAAAAGCTTCTACACACCGCAAAGAAGCCGCTCCACTAAAGACTAGCGATTCATCCCAAAGTGAAACTTCTGCCTTGTGTCTGAGGCTGGCGCACAGCTGGTGGTAAAGTCATCCATCAGAAAACAAAACAGGCAACTCGCGACGATTCCCATAAAATCAACTGATTACTGCCTCCAACAGGCCGACGTGAGGGACGTCGCTGATGCACGGACTGTCTGCACAGTGACGACGTGCCTCTTCCGGGTTACTGAGCTCTTTATATTTGGGCTGATAGTAAAATCTAACCGCAGCAGTGATGCTCGAATCAACAGCTGTTTACCACAACGATGCATTAAGTCGCTCTGCAAATTCATCCTCTGTGTTTTAAGACGCCCCCCCCCCACCTCTTGTAAAACGGGAGACATCATTGTTCTTAAAATAGCTCTGAATGTAAAATCCCGGCGATGTTCTTCAGCACGGTCATTGTTATAGCTGCACAGTGAGCATCCATTAGATTAAAAAGGTTTTTAAAATGATTCATTTGTAATTCCTCTTTTAGACAGTCATTTAGTGATCTGTTCCTATAAAGTGCTCAGTGAGTATATGGGAGTGAGCGTGTGTATTTACACACACACACACACACACACACACACACACACACACACACACACACACACACCATGGACAGGAGAATTGAGACACCTACAGGAGCTTTTGTGAAATCCCATTTGAATCGCAGCTTCCAGATGTTACAGGATTTTAAGACGTTGATGGAATAATTTGTTCATCCGGGACATAATTGAATGAAAGACACTGATGCTGGAGGGTCTGGCTGGAATCCCACAGCTGGTTGATGAGATTGGGATCGGGGTTCTGTGTCAGATCAGATTTACCCATCACGCCCTTATGGACCTTGTTTTGTGCATTGGATCAAAATGATGTCCTTCCCTAAACTGTTCTCAAAAAGCTGAAAGCATGGGGTTATTTGAAATGCATGGACTGAATGTAATCCATAAACGCCAATATTCTCCTCTTGTTATACCCCCCCATTCACATTTACCCCCTCTCGCTTACCCACCTACCCACTCACTCTCTTACTCACCCAACTACCCTTTCTCACTTTTACTCACTCACCCCTCAACCACCCAGTCACTTAGTCGCCCAATAAATCAGACTCAGGATGGAATCAATAGCATCGTTACATTTTTGAGCCTCAAAAGCATTTAATTGTGTTTTGTTGACAATAACTATCAGCTAAGACATTCTTCTCACAGAAAACAGGAAATGCTGTCTGGACTAACCACTGCAAAGATCTAACAGGGACTGGCGGGAAAGGATTTCGTGCTAATTGCCTTTCGATGAGCCCTGCAGGCATTGTAATGCAGCTTTCCCATTTACTATGAACAAAGCAGCACAACACACTAATAACTAGCCATTATTCAACATTTCAGTCGTTCTGCCGCCTTCCTAAATTATTGACGGCCTTATTCACGTCGATTTGTCAGCCGACGAGCAAACAATTACAAAAACGCATCGCTGTGGCTTATCTCACAGTCGATTTGTCAAATGCATAAACAATGCGCGTGTAGCTCGCTTATTAAAAGGAGATGCAGTCAATTTCATTTTACCTCGAGGGCTTTTACGAGTGCAGCATTGTTGCCCGTCTCCCCAACTAACACGACCCGGGTCTCCACTCGGCGCAGCATTTCTGAAAGATGAGCAGCAGGATGAATCTCACAGGAAATATAAACGCTGTCATATAGAGAACAGGCCATGCGGCCCTTTTGCTATATTCAGGAGAAATGACAGCAGCGCAGAAGAAATCACAGCTAATATTAGACCATGATGCAGCGAGGGAGGCAAAAAGATGGGCTACCCACTTACCTTCTGCGTCGTCTGAAGTCAGCCCGAGGAACGTGTGCTCCTTCGAGGTCTCTGCCATCCTAGAGTCATAGACAGAGGAGTCCACCAGGAGGCTACGGACCGTCCCGAAAGTGCTGTCAGCCATGGCTCCACGACCCAATCCTGTCCAAAAAGAAGGGAGTTTGAAACTGAAGTGGGGGCTAAATGTTCTGATGGTAACTTGGGAAATTTGACAAGTTATCAGGGTTCGGATTTTTGAACAGTTCTGAGGGCGTACTTTAAAACTAAACAGGTTTTTTGGAACTAAAAAATTTGGAATCTCATGGGAGGAACTACCGGAAACCAACTATATACATAAAAATGGCAAAATGGCTCGGGCACCTACATACCACACCTACCTTTGACATTTCATTTTAAGTTGGCTGCAACCACACCACAACTACAACAGCTTCTACTCTCCTTTTAACGTCTGTGGGACTATTTGCACAATTCGTTCAGAAGAGTGAGGTCAGACACTGATGTCGATTTTGAAGAAGCTTCATTCCAATGTATCAGAATTGACTGAAGTCAGGGCCCAACGTGAGCCAGCCAAGTTTGTCCATACCAAACTCAAACACACACCTTTATTGACTTCCCTTTGTGTTACAGGGTGCAGTAATCCTAGAAGGAAACTGGCAGGAAACCTTTTAGACTGCTCCCATTAACACTGTAACAAATTGTCCATGTTTTCTTACACAACAAGAATTAATAAAACACCTAAATTTCAATCAAGATTGTGGTTCTTGTATCCATACAGTGTAGCGTTAAGGACCTTCTGATTGCAAACAATTCTGCTGTGAATGACAGTTTGTAAAGTGTCCAGATCAACTTCGATCACTGTGGTCTTTTTGCTTTCTTGTAATCCTAATGCAGCATTGAGATTTTTTTTTTCTATAAACTGCTTTGCTGAACAATAGTATGTGTTTTCTGCCTTGTACTATAAATCTAAAGGTTGTGGGTTCATACCCAGAGGCCAACAAAGTTACCAATGTGGCCCTTGAGCAAGGCCCTTAAGCCTCATTGCTCCAGGGGTGCTGCATCATGACTGAACCCGTGTTCTGACCCCAACCATCATGTGAAGAGAATGAGAATTTGCAGTAATGTAATATAAACTGAAAAACCTCCTTTGTTTACAAAAGTAGTGCTTTCCGCAGTTAACCCATCCATGCAGTGAAACCCACACATACAAACACACCCACACACACTGCACACAGGGTGCAGTGGACAGACCTGTACAATGGGAGAAATTGGGGTTATGTGCCCTGCTCCAGGGCAATTCAGACATAGTTCTTGGGACCATCAGGTCACAAATCTGGTTCCTTAACGACAAGCCGATTGCCCAACATGGAAAGGTGGCTGGAATTTGATGTATATGCACAATGGTAAACACAAACGAACACCTGGACTTCACTGCGTGTTGTATTTTTTCATGATTGTTGTCAGTTTACGACAGGGTTGGTAACGGTGCATGTGTAACAAGGTCGGGTTATCCCAATAAAGACAAAGCAACTAAATACAAACAGACCTGCCTGAATAGACACGACTTGCATTAAAGCATACTGTGAATTTTTGGTTAAACGTTAATATTGTATTATTATTATTCATTCATTATCATTCATTATCTCGCGCTTATCCTCTATTAGGGTCGCGGTGGGGTTCCCCATGCCCATTCAGGGGAGAATGGGCATGGGGTCTATCTGCGCTGGGCAGATAGACCCAGGACAGGGCGCCAATCCATCGCTGGGCACACACTCACTTACACAGACACACTCTATAGGGGGCAATTTTGAGAATTCAATTAACTTGATCCATGTTTTTGGACTGTGGGAGGAAACCGGAGAACCCGGAGGAAACCCATGCAGACACGGGAAGAACATGGAAACTCCACCCAGATGGGGATTCGAACCGGGAATCCCTAGCGCTGAGAGGCGAACGTGCTAACCACTAAGCCACCGTGCCGCCCATTATTATTATTATTATCAATAATAATATTATATTGGTATGCTGATGAGGGCGGCATGGTGGCTTAGTGGTTAGCATGTTCTCCTCTCAGCACTAGGGATTTCTGGTTGGAGTCCCTATCTGGGTGGAGTTTCCATGTTCTCCCCGTGGGTTTCCTCCGGGTTCTTCGGTCTTCACCCACAGACCAAAGACATGGATCAAGGTCATCTGAATTCTGCAAATTGCCCCATATAGAGTGAGTCTGAGTGAGTGTGTGTGTGTATCCAGTGATAGATTGACGCCCTGTCCTGGGTGTATCTGTCCAGCGCCCGAATCGATCTCCCCTGCATGGACATGGGCATGGGCACCCCCCCCCCATGACCCTAATAAAGGATAAATGGGAAGATAATGGATGGATGGATGCTCCATCGCTAGTGACAGCCACCGATACACGACAGAGTCAACAGTCTTCACGCTAAAGCCCGTATGGAGTGAACTGCGGAACCAGAACCGTGACAAAGAACCAAATGAGGTTCCGAAAGTAAAGAGGGCTTACCGAAGCCGAGGTGCGCGGCGGTAACGGACGGCTCCCCTCAGCTGGCTGCTCGACCAGCTAAGCTAGGAAAGCTCACGATCAGCTTAAACCCGCTTAAACTCCCCTAAACCGCTCCGACCGAGCCTTCCTCCAAGAAACCTATAAATCAGAACCCCTCTGATATGAAAGCGGGAGCTGCAGCGGAGTTTAAGCGAATAAAACGGCGGACACGGTGTAAACATCAGCCGCGGCCATCTTCCACGCACTTCAGCTCGCTCTCAATTCAAAACGCACGGCGAACCGAGGAGCCGCGCGCTGATTGGCTGACAGCCGTGATGTCATCGCGGTTGGAAGGGAGCCGTTGCACGGCACTGATTGGCTGCTGAATTCAAACCGCGGATAACCAGCGATGTCTGCCTGATTCTGTCTGCGAGTCCATCCATCCATCCATCCATCCATCCATCCATCCATTATCCTCCTCTTTATCCTCTACTAGGGTCGCGGGGGGTTCCCCATGCCCATCCAGGGGAGAACGTTTCGGGCGCTAGGGGCAATCTATCGCTGGGAACACACTCACACACACACTATATGGGCCAATTTGGAGAATTCAATTGACCTTGATCCATGTTTTTGGACTGTAGGAGGAAACCGGAGAACCCGGAGGAAACCCACACGGACACGGGGAGAACATGGAAACTCCACCCAGATTGGGATTCGAACTGGGAATCCCCAGCGCTGAGAGGCGAATGTGCTAAACCACTAAGCCACCGTTCCGCCTCTATCCATTATCTTCCGCTTTATCCTCTATGAGGGTCGTGGGGGGTTCCCCATGCCCATCCAGGGGAGAATGTTTTGGACGCTGGGCAGATACACCCAGGACAGGACGCCAATCTATCATTGCACACGCACTCACTTACACAGACACACTCTATATGGGGCAATTTGGAAAAAAACTTAATTGACCTTGAGGCATGTTTTTGGACTGTGGGAGGGAACCGGAGAACCCGGAGGAAACCCACACGGACACGGGGAGAACATGGAAACTCCACCCAGATGGGTTCGAACCGGGAATTCCTAGCGCTGAGAGGCAAACGTGCCAAACCACTAAGCCATTATGCCACCTCTGTCTGCAAAGTAATGTCCAAAAACCACAGGAAAAACTAAAAGGAAACAAAAACAGATTCAAATCTGCACCTCCATTTACTTCTCATGCCACACCTCTATATATAGATGGATTTTATAGTTTTACCACTACAGTTGTTTCTCTAAATACGTTGTTAAACCACAGTAATCAAGTGATCTATTCTGCCTACTGTAAGCCAGTGAACTCCAGATTGTAAGAGTAGAACTAGGTAGTGCAGACATCCCCAACCAATAGAAGCTGGTGTTCGTCCCGAACAGATATGTTACCGCATGTCCATTATTCACAACTATTTAAAAAATTCTTTCTTTGTTTTCTGAAGAAAACCAGAGATTCTATATATGAAAGCATAAAGTGACCTTCTCTTTGAAGACATTCATAATAAGCTGATGTTCCCGGGTGTTGGATGCAGCAATGTCACGAACAACCAACGACATCCAGACTAAAGAATCCATGGAATGCATGTCTCTATAAGCCGTGAGTGTCATGAAGGACAGAAAAACAGTTTACTTTAAGATATAGGAATGTTTTAGTCGTGTAAAGAAAACCTTGTAATTTAATTTAAAATTATTTTGTTTAAATTACACCCATTAACAAGGACCCACATTCATACGACTCAAACCTAAAGGCTGCAGCTTAACCGTCTTTAATTCACATTTCATTTCTCCATTTTAAACAGGTCCTCTGACGATGATGACATCTTTTGTGAAATGTCCCTTGTCATCAGGAATGAGACCTTAGAGTGTTGCGGACTTTTTTTTTTTTTCTCTGGGACTCCAGCTGCTCTTCGACTTGCTTGAAAAGGGAGGTGAGAATTTTTTGCCTGGGCTGAAGGACAAATCAACAAGTGCTTTTTGCTTTTAGTTACGGTTTCTTTTTTTTCCATTGTGTGGGTCAGGCTCTCCTTCGATTGCTCCACCGTCCCACTGGATTTTGAGCGGCTTCAGACTGTAAAAGAGAGTGAGATGAATCTCACCTGATTCTCAAAAAAAATATAGATCCTACAGGTTTTTTTAAACCTGATTATCAGACTGGAGCAAATGACCAACGTTTAAAGCAGAGATTTTTTATATATAAGCAATTTAATTTGGAAAATATGTTTTATTTCCAGCGATGGATTGGCGCCCTGTCCTGGGTTTATCTGCCCAGCGCCCGAGATGTTCTCCCCTGGATGGGTATGGGGAACCCCACCGCGACCCTAATAGAGGATAAGCGGGAGATAATGAATGAATGAATGAATGAATGAATGAATGTTTTATTTCATGATACTTCAATGTCAGGGCTTCCAAGAACTTGCTTCTACAGTCTCCATTTTATCAGCGCCAATTAGATTAGAGATAAATTAGGAATAACTTTATTGATTCCTTTGGAGTGTTGCCTCAGGAAAATTAACATAATTTGCTATAACTTACCATAGAGATGGACATTTTGATTCTACACTTACAGTCTGTAGTCCATGTGTTTCTTTTATTATTAACACTGCAGTGAACCTGACATTATGGTGTATCAGAACATTTTAAACATCTTACTGCTAGACAGAGAATAATCTACAAAGAGGTGTAAAGGTTTGAGAGTCCTAATAATGTGTCCTAATTTTACACACAATGACCCTGATTCTTTATTTAAATTAAAAATATATATAAAGGTATTAAACGTTCATGTTTCTCTCATTTGCAGTTATAATATTAATTTGCACTAGGGATTCCCGGTTCGAATTCCTATCTGGGTGGAATTTCCATGTTCTCCCCGTGTCCGCGTGGGTTTCCTCCGGGTTCACCGGTTTGCTGCCACAGTCCAAAAACATGGAACAAGTCAATTGAGTTCTCCAAATTGCCCCATGTAGAGTGTGTATGTGTGCATGTCTGTGTGAGTGAATGTGTGCCCAGCGATAGATTGGCGTCCTGTCCTGGGTGTATCTTCCCAGCGCCCCTGGATGGGCATGGGGAACACCCCACAGCGACCCTGATATAGGATAAAGAGGAAGATAATGAATGAATGAATGAATGAATATTAATTTGAAATTTATTGTTTAAACTTAAGAAGGACAATCACTTTAATCACCTGACATTATGCTTCAAATTTAAAAGAAAGAAATATAATAGTTTTATGAAAAAAGCGCATCAAAGGTAGAATAAGAGAAACAGGTGCATCATAATCCAACCCCAGAATGCATTACTGTCTTTGATGCTTTTGTAAGTGATGTAATAAAATCTGGCTGTTCTATAAGTAGCTGCCAGTAGTACGAATGACCAAATGTTCCGAATGTGAACCCTTTTTGGTTTCTACTCACAAACAGTCCTTTTGACGCCCGAAATGAGCCAGAACATTGTGTGTTGGATTTATTTTAATCTGTCTGTATTCACTGAGAGTGCGGCAGGCAGGCAGACCACACACAGCTCTATATTGGAAAATGCTTCTCATTATTTTAGCACTTTCATTAAAATACCACCATGGGTCATTTTGACCTCAGAGGAAGATAAGGCCCTCGTGTTTATCGGCGGTTTACATTGATGTGCTGTTAGTGGATAAAAGCAGCCTGTTTGTGTGAAGTTGTGCACTAATGCCAGTGATTACAGAAACATTAACTGAATTTTAAACCATTAAACAGGTAAGTAAAGAGGCCAAAATGCAAAATAAGCTGTGGGCTAATGCATTTCAAACAACAAGTTACATAAAATATTATTACATTACATTATTATAAACATGTAAAGCTTTTTCTACACTTATAACCTGTAAATTATCTGTAATCTCAATTTGCTGGTTAGATAAAGCAATCTGAAACCTCCCTGTGCAATCTACTGCCTGAGTTTTGCCCTCCACTAATGAACTGCTGTCCTCCTGTTACTCCAATCAAAATGCACCTTACAGCAACAGCATGCAAAATAATAAGATTTATTCATCAGGTTCATTTATTCAGAAAAAAATTATTTTTGTGCAAATTCACTGTTTTTATGATAAAGAGATAAAGTAAGCTTAATACACAGGAATTAAAGAAAAGGCCAAAGAGATAACAATACTATCGCAATAATTGTGCTATAAATTAATTAATTTATGATATAAAATTATCGAGGATGTTCACATTTGGTACAGCATGCGATTCAAATCTGAGATTCTTTACTATTTTCTCCAAATATTATTTAAATTATAACTCCTGACACACCGAGACTTCTTGTTTGAGGCTTTGCATTTTGCGTGAACAAAATGATCTGCTGTATATATAATATATACATAATTGTACAAAATACTTACTTATAGGTAATAAGTACAATACCCTTTTTGGCGCCCTCTTGTGGACTTCGGAAGAAACGTTATCAGTGCAGAATCTATCAAACATATACTTTTAAAATCGAACTTACTACATTTCGCTCCTTCGCATCGAACCCATGCTGAAAATGTACAACGTGTTGGTTAATTATTTGCAGTTTTCTGACTGTGTAGCAACGTAAGGTTTCCAGCTGAATATCAGCTAAAATAGCTTTTGAAACGCTATTTGTTCGACGTTCAGTTGTAATTAAAGATTAGATTAATTTCAACTACATACGATTTACAAGCACTGATACAAACTTCTGCTCGCAGAGAAACAATATATATATTAAATTACTACTCAGCAGGCTAGTTAGCGCTGATTACTATAATTAATTAAGAAACATGAGAAAGGAAATTTACAGCTTAAAATGTTTATAAAAATGTACTCATTGAAATGAATCTCAATGATGTGTTTTCACTGTTAAACCAAACAAAATATATGATTTTATAAATATATGTTGGTAATATAACCATAATAAAATATCCAGCAGGTTAGATGACAAACTGCTAAAACAGCTTTAAGGGTTTTAAAGTTTAGGGCCTCATTGTTGTTAATGTATACACTACTGATTAGGATAAAATACAAATCCCATTCCTGCTGAATGGGTTTCAAAGACTTTGTAGAAATGGACCCTCGGAGCAGAGAGGCTGACGTGCTAAATTTTTGAACATGGCAACAGTTTATGATAAACCATATGGAGAAGTATTAGAACTCCTACCTGATCATCTCACTTGGTCTGGCTCAGGATCTCCAGTTCATGATGTTCTAGTTCATCCAAGTGATCTTCATTGAGATCAGAGCTCAGTGTAGAACATTCAGGTTCTACAACACCAAGTTCAACCCACTTTACCATGCTGGAACAGAAAACATGCATTCCTCCGAACTGGTCCCACTATAATACATACAACTGTCCAAAATGCACGACAAGGGTATTTAATTTTTACATCTGTGACAATGACATTTAAAACAAGGCAGAAAAAAAATCAAAAAGAAAAACAAAAAACAAATGTGCTTTGGTTAATTCATGCATAAGAAATAAAAAGTCACACACAGTTGAGACTATGAAACTGATTTAATCATATTTAAAAATGTAAATAGCACATAGTTGTCTCTTGAGTAAAACTGACCACATGATCCAGTCAAAGAACCAGCTTTTTAAATAAATAACAGTATTATAATCAGCAATAAAATCTTCATTCCGTATTTCATTGATTTGCTTAGTACTGTTGCCAGTAAACGACTGTACTGGATTTAAAAATGTCTGAAGCCTCACCATGCTATTAAATAGAGTTGATTTGATCGTTTACCTTTGACACAGGGATGTCATGATGGCAGTTAGTCTTGTTTTGTGACGTATTTGCAGCGGTGAGACTAAACATTCACTGCAGTGTCTCAGACAAAATGTAAATGAAAAAAAACAAAACCCATAGTGTTCTGCAGATTGGTTGATGTGACGGGTTCAGAACATGACAAGATCCTGTAGAAAATAGACATGAGCATTTTGTCGGGTGATTTAGAGTCAACTGGAAATGAAGGTCCGCAGAGCTGTTACAAGAGCCGGAATACAAAAGAGTCTATGAATCTTATATAATACACATAATAGATTGTTATTCTTCCTGCAAATAGCTGCTGCGTGGACCAAAAGGACTAGAAAAGGTAATTTTGTAGTGATGACTTCCATTTTAATAAACAAAAGCAATCCAGACATTTTTGGAGCCGTGATTTCAGCAGGACAGGACAATTACAAAAAAAAAGGCTTTTTTTCCATCTCACAGTCTCGGCATGATTTCCTGATCCCGCTTATTTCTTTGCATGCACCACTTTGAAACCCACTGGATTCCAGCCTTTATCTTCAAAGTGCTGATGTGTTTGCTGCCAAGGCACAGCAGATTAGCTAAAGACAGTTAGTACTGACTGGCCGAGACCTCCGCCTGTTTGCGACTGCAAAGTTTAGGGTCAGAGTCAGAAAAAGAAGGCAATACTTTCCAGATATTGACCACTCTCCCCGGGAGTGGAACTAGCAGCAACGAATTGTCTCCACGCCTTGACGATGGAGCGTGCAGTTCATCGATTCCTCTTCAGCTTTTATTCGAGGCTGAGGTGAAAAGGTAAGAGTCCAAATGACAACACTGGAACAAATCAGGACACACCACCAGTGCCTTGCACACTCACTTCTTCCCACCCACTTAAACCCGGTTGAGAAGACAGTCCACACACGAGCGTGAGAAATGACACCGCAGCCACGGCTCAGGAATAAACCCAGGAGCCTGAGCTCATAGCAGTGCTGGGTAACTGAAAGAGTTTGGTGGTGTGCGGAGTGGTGCCTGTATGGAGGATGGCACTGTAGTGTAGAAAAAGGAAACAAAAAAGACACATGTTTAACATGCAAGTCTATTTTCCTGGGCTGGTACCAACCCAGTGTTCTCCTCCGTTTCAGCGAGGGCCGCAGTGCACAGGTCACTGAAGATGTCTGAAAGGAGAGAAAAAGACAAGCTGCTGAATGGGTTTCGAGATCAGTCACAGAGCATGAAAGCAAAGCAAAGGCAAATATTGGACAGTTAAGAGTAAGTCAAGGCCTCGAGCTTAGAGTGACATCAATCTGTTAAAGGAAAACAACCGGTTACAAGAAAATATCTTTGTAATATATGCCTGGAAGACCAGTGACGGTGGAAGGGATACGTTTAGCAGGCATCAGAAACTGGGAAAGAAAATGGACCAGGCTCAGAGCGGTCAACCAGTATGCTGATAAAATTAAAAAAGATTCAATAGAAAAAATGTAGTTTGTAACCCGATGTTTGCCTGAATCAGTAACTTTTTTTGTTTCATCTCACAACAAGCATCACTGAGATTCGCATAAGCCAAAGACTAGTTTATAAAACTAAATCAGCAGTGGTCACCATCAAAAGTAAAAACCTTCTGTGCCAATAAAACCTCAGTATCTTAACCCTGCAGAATCAGGATGGTATTCCAGTAAGCAGCTTGTTATGACAAGAGAAGGACTGCAAGCGAATGAAAGAGCAGGAGTGAAGGGCATGCCTGGAAGGTGGCAGGGATGGAGGATGGTGACATCATGCTTTTCTTGGTCTCTCTCCAAAATGCAAACCGTAAATGCAAAGTTGCTTAAGTGCCATATTCCACATTCCAAAAGCCATTCTCACATCACTTTGCTCCGAGTCAGAGCTTGCGGATGTTAATGAGTCACAGTTGGGCGTGAGCAGAAGAGGGTGGGAAGTGACATAGTAGATCAATACTCACTAAAGTTACAGTGAAACAGCTGTACATTTTTTGGTGTGTTAATCCTGTGATGGACTGGCAACCTGCTTAAATTTAGTAAGCATAGACTCCTGATCCTCCACCCTTAACCCAAATTAAGCTGTTAAAAAAAGGTAGAAAGAAGTCGCCTGTATAAAGTGACTTACAGGAGGCACAACTTAGAGGCCTAACTGAGGGTTAGAGGCCTTGCTCAAGTTCAGTGGACTTATGGTCTGAACCTCCAACCTACAGAGTAAGAGTCCAACACCCGAACCACTGAGCTACCTACTCTACATAAATAATGAAGAACTGAATGCTGAATGCCAATAAAGGATGCAATTGCACCTTTCCACCCTTAGATGGCGCACTCACAATGCATTTCCATGGCTGTTAATGCATGCAATGCATTTCCATTTAATGATATAGCTAGCCCTCTACTTGTTTGTATAAATTCAAATTGAGAGGCATGTATAAATTCTAGCTTTAAGTTTATATTTATTTTCTAAAATCATATTCTATGTATCTGTTGCTACTGAACTAAATGATCACAACTTTTTATACCTACCATGTGACCATTGTGTATGTTCAACAACCACAGGGTAGTACTCATAAGCATGTGAAATACTCATATTTTATACGCAGGTGGTGCAGGTCAGTGTGGCTTGTTGTGTCGATCGGGTACAGGCTGGTCTTTTTTTTTGCAAAAATGCAATTTGCATTCAATTTTGGGGGTATTTGTCTCATACTGGCAGCTGGTGGGAGCTGAAAATCATCCACCACCCAACAACCGGTGGTGGTTCTGATTAATATATTCAAGGGAATGCAAAGAGTATAAGACAAAATAGATGGACTACAGTCTGTAATTTTAAAACTACAAAGTGCATCTGTGTGGTAAGTGGAACTGATACAACAGAGAACGCAGAAAGATGGATAGATAGAAGGATTAAAAAATAAGGGATAGATGCAAGAAAGGATAATTGGACAGATGGAAGGCTAAATAGATAGAAGGAAGAATCGCTGGATGAAAAGATGGAGAGATGAATGGATGAATAAGTACCTCGAAAGACAAACCGGGACGGATGGATTGATGGAAACATGGATGGATGGATAGAAAGACAGACAGGAAGACAGGCAGTCAGATGGGTGGCTGGACGGTAAAATAAATGGAGAGACAGACCGACAGATATAAACAAATGTTCAAAACTATTTTGCAGCTGTTACTGAAAGTCTGATCCCAATGGAACCTCCACCCTCTCCTGCTCATTCCTGAAAGGTTGCGTTTATATACCATTGTTACTGTAAATGTCCACTCCTCCTGCGGAAGACTGCAGGATGCTGGGTGGAACCAGCCCTGTCTTCAGAGTAATAAGGTTCTTGACTAGCCTACAGAACATGGGAGAGAATGTTCAGTGGAACCAAAACGCTAAAGTCAGACCAGCGTCTCGGTTCAGGTGCTAAGATGGTGGCTGGTCCTGTAAAAAACAATAAACATATGTTCAAGCTCCAACTTCAAATGAAAAACAAGGCTTTCGAGCCCCCACTCAAAAAAAAAAAAAAAAAAAAAAAAAAAAAA
>JAFMOD010000139.1:283379-432763 GCA_019802435.1 Corydoras maculifer
CACACACACACACACACACGCTGGACAGAAATGTGAACAACTGGGTGATAAATTATTGGCTAATAAACATAACAGACTTCAAGTGTCTTCCAAAATGACCTTTAAACATTTATTTATAAATTTATTTATAGTATATCAGGTACATCTCTATAAAATTAATTGAAGTCCTCGATTGACTGAAAACAAAAGTGTGTGCGTTCATGTGTGTGTGTGGTGGTGGCGGAGGGGTAGAATGGTGCAAGGCATCCAAATGCAGATAAAAAAAACTGACTGAAGATGGCTTGACAAATAAATTATGCATGAGCTGATGAAATATGAGCGGAGGCGATGCATTTTACCAGCGCTTCTTTAATTTTATACAGTATCAGTCACCCCGCTTCACAGCATAAGTTGTAGACCAGACGTGTTCAATACGGCGATCGCACAGTGCATGTTGGTAGATCACCATGGATCACTCCACAGGTTTGAGAAAAAAGGACGGTAAAGGACGACTTTTATGACAGCACAGTATCCAAAGCACTCTCTCTCTCACACACACACACTCACACTCACACACACACACACACACACACACTGTGAGTCGTTCTGAATCATGATCTCTATCCCTGTGTGAGTGCCCTCTGCTCTCCCCATCTCTCTGTTCCCAAAAGGTGGGCGGGTCAATGTAATTGACTGGCGTATTGTTACCATAACTACGACCAGCATGTCTTGCAGCCGGGCTCTCTGTGTTCTATAGTTTATGCTTTTATGTTCATGTTCTGTTTGGGGGAATGGGGGAATGTGGGTCACAGGGATTGTTGTACATTTGTGTTGTATGCTGTGTGTGTTTGCTTGTTCAGTTGGGGGGGGGGTTGCCATTTAGGGTAAATACTGTATGTGTTATGTCCTTGAGCCAAAGGCTGAACTAAAACCAAGTTTTCTTCTTGCTATTTGCTGGGACATGTTTAATAAAAGAGTAATTTCTGAGAAAATGGCAACCAGAAGCCGAGTCTTTTCTATGCCATTATTATATATATAACATATTATTAACACAATATTAACATGATGTGTGTAAACGGGTTTGAACATTAAAGCTTAAAAAAAGATCAATCTTGGTAGAATATTGAATTAATTAATGAATTTAATTCCACCCCTAATGTGCACACTTTAGTATGGTGGCTGCTCCGTTTGTCAGAGTGTGTTTAAAGGAACTTTTAATTCAAAAACACATTTTAACCCAAAGGCAGCAGTGTAATGGCAGCTGACGACATTATCTCTGCATAATGAATAAAGGTTAATGAGAGATGCAGCGGTGATAAATCCCCAGAATGAAAACCGTTTTCATGGAAGGTTTATTGAAGATTGCAGAATCCAGAATGCATACAAGTATGTATATGTGTGTGTGTATGTGTGTGTGTGTTTATGGAAGACTAGGCATATTCAGACGGGAGGGGACGGGGGTTAGCAGCAGGAAAAGAAAAGTCCATTACTCACCAGTGACCGTTCTCAGCCTCCTCTAGGAACTGTACTAAATCTCCCGCCTCCAGCGACATCTCCCGCGGCGTCCGTGACTCGTACGTCAGCTGCACCTGAAAGCGGTCATGCTCCCCCTGGAAGTGAGAGAGACCAAAATAAGAAATAGTGAATATAGAAATAGAAATAGAACCCCTTATTTTCAGTTCTTTATGTGCTGAACGGCGTCCCATTGACCTTGACTGTTATCAGGGAAACTCTTCATTTTGCATAGAGCCTTTGAAGTGTAAGAGTCGGGTTGATTATTAATGCTGTTACTCGAGTACAAAGATAACATGCTTAATTTTAATTGTACGCGTCGTCGCCATGTTTCCTGATGCAGAAATTACACCTCATGTAACGTCAGGTCGCAAAACATCACGATGCCATGAGTTTTCTGATGAGTTTTGGGCGCTGGGCAGATGCACCCAGGACAGGACAGAGTGCCAGGTCATCTCTGGGCACCCACGGTAGGTTGGCGATGTAGGGCTTGGACTGTAGTTATAATAACAACTCATCAAACCTGGACGACCCCAAGAAACGAGGTGCTTTATATCTCTGTTAATCAGCTTTGTCTTCTCGTGGCAGCAGCTGCGAGTGAAGAGGCAGCCCTTTACTCCCACTGGGATGTTGCATTCTGGCTTTCTGTAATGGTGCTTTGATCAAGCCTGACTTCTTAAACAGATCTTTCGCTCTTATCCTTTAGGCAGATTAAACAGAGGCCCGCGGGTATTTACGCCTGGAGAAGAGCCCACAGCTGGATGAGCTTTATCGTGTTTGGTCTGTTAAATGTCAGGTCTTCTCTGCCTTGCGTTTTGCATCGAACAGGCATCTGAGATCTGCAACGTGTCATTAGAGCAGTGGGTTTCAGTCGTTTGGTGGAACTAGAAAGACTGAGAGAGTGGCACCGACATGCAGAAAGATAAAACCTGCAATTGGCTTTTGTGCAAGCCCTCAATGATTGAACCAAACGTTCTCCCCATGCCCATCCAGAGGACGGGGCGCAGGGCAGATACACCTTTATCCTGGGCACACACTCACTCACGAACACACACTCTATACATAGGGGCAATTTTAAGCATCCGTTTCACATTGTATCCATGTTTTTGGACTATGGGAGAACACCCTCGCAGACACGGAGAACATCCAGCCAGGTCGGGATTCGAACCTGGGATCCACAGCCAACCACTATAGACGTGCTAACCACTATTCCAATGTGCCGTCTGATTTTAATGTTTTCTGAATGAGTTTTTTTCATTTGGTTCATTTATTTTCCGAGCCCTGTGATGCTGAGCCCTGTGATTACAGTGATGCTGAAATAACGTACATGTTTGTTTACAGATTCCTCTTCGTTCTCAGATGAATTTGAAAGGTCCTCAGCGCTGGACGGGATGGTTTCAAAGTCCTCAGTGTCCATCGAGGGCAACCGTCGCTGGGTCCACCCTTAAAAGACAGAAAGACTCAGGTCAAGGCCGGTTTAAAGTCAGACGAGGCGTTTCATCCGAGCATGGCAGCAGGCATCTCAGCAGCATGAAAACGAGCAACCATTAGAGTAACGGGCGTCGTGTGACTGGTGAATACCTGGTTGGGAGGTGGACCTAGGCACACTGCTTTTGGCACTCGCTCTACTTTTGTTTCTGATGTCCGCAGGTAGAGACCCTCGTAAAGTTTCTGAGAGAAGATGTATCGCTTAATAATGCGTCAGCATCCAGTCACAGTACAGAAGAACGAGCCACGCCACGCGCATGCACAAGCCAAACTACAGAGACATGCGGCACACGGCACACAATAATGAAACCAAAATGTCTGGGCTTGAAAAACAAAGGCTTTTTGAAATGCTGTCCGACGCCTGAACTCACTGAGCACCTTATAAGGAACACCTGTACACACTGTGAATTACTAAACATAATCTGGTCTTGGGTTGTTGTAGCCCATCCACCTAAACATTGTCAAATTACCAAGGCATTTGCATATATGTAAGTTTGACTCAGTGGATTGTTTTTTTATTTATGACCCCATTTTTTTGGGGGCTAGACAGTATGTAAAAAAAATCACAAGAAAGCAGCCGTCTGGCGCCAACAATCAAGCCACGGTTAAAATGCCACAGCTTTACTATTGCCTTATTCTAGTTTTTTAAGTTACATCATCAAAAGCTGCAGCACGGTGGCTCAGTCCTAGTGATTTCCGGTTCGAATCCCAATCTGTTTCCATGTTCTCCCCGTGTCCTTGTGAGTTTGCACCGGGTTCTCCGGTTTTCCTCCCACAGTCCAAAAACATGGTTTCAAAGTCAATTGGCTACTCTAAAAATTGCCTCTATAGAGTGTATTTTCTTGTTCATGTGATTGAGCGTGTGCCCAGCAACAATTTGGCGGCTTGGGTGTATCTACCCAGCATCTGGAATGACACCCCCTCCTGTGACCTAGTATAGGATTAGGTGGAGGATAATGAATGGATGGATGCTCTGAAGCTAAATATGCTCTTACATACCACACTGCTGAGTAAACAACAGTCTGAACACAAAGACAAAGGTGTACAGGGCTTCCTAATAAATGGTGCATTGATTGTATTGAAATTCAATACATAAGTTGAATTCCAAAAACAATGAACCAGCCAGCGGTACGTCACATGACATCAAACATCAAACACAATATGCAGCTCTTCTCCCTCTCTCTGATACCTTCATAACCAAAAGGTGTGGGGTCACTCTTAATCTGATGCCTCTTGCTTTTAAGGGTCGCAGATAAAGGACCTAAGAGAAACAGTCAGTTATTAAATTGAGGATAGCAATCATTTCTTCAGACATGAAAGTGCAACCTGTGTTTTTAAGTAGCGTCCAGTGCAGACGCAAGGAACTCTCAAAAATGCAGAGGGCAGCAAATTTCAAGGCAGATGTCACAAAGTGTAAATGTCAGAGTGTTGGTAACTGCTTCTAATCACTGTTAAGATCAGGTTAACTTATTAAATTATCTGTGAATAAATGCTGATGAGCTCCACAGCTCTGGGATTAACTATAAGTCACTTGTTTATAAACAGAGCTGCCCGATTAATCATTATCTTTATTGATTATAGTGATACGACCTTTTACGATACATATATCAAACTAACCGTGATACTATTTTCTAAAATCTGTAAATAACAGTACACTTTAACTTTGTTAGTCAAACAGAAAACAGAAGCTCTATAGACATAATGTAAACAAGTTTTCAGAGCAATTTCCTTCCTAGCGTTCCAGTTTACACGTCTGCAAAGACAAATCAAAGCAGAGAACATTTTGTACCTTTAGTGCGCGTGGTAGAGGATGCACTGAGGGAGGAAGCTAAAGAGAAACGCCGTGGAATGTCAGTCTCCTTAGGCGCAGGCTCTGGAGCAGAAGCAGGGGAGGGTTAGTAATTAAAGGGGAAAGAAGAGGTGGATGAGAATGAGACTTTAGTAATGGACATTTGCAGGGGATGTGGGTGGTGCTGCTTTTTTAGGACTGAGTTGGTTTATTCAGCATTTTGCAACAAGCAGGTGCTTTACATACACATACACACACACACACACACACACACACACACACACACACACACACACACACACACACATATATATGTATGTATGATGGATGAAATAGAGAAACAGAAAGGAGGATGATGATGATGACAGACCAGAAAACAACAATGCCAGATTACAGTCAGTTCCCGAACTTAAGGTACAGGAACCACCAAACGTGTTCTCAACGCATTCTCAATGCAATATACTTAAAAGTCAGGAGGTATTTAATAAACAGTTGAACAGTAGTAATAAATGACTGGATTTCATGATGATTGACCTAATTGCACGATCACGTGAAGGTTGCTTTACTTAAGCAAATTGGCGACACAGTTAAAGGTCGCCGTGGCAAGATTAATGGAGGTGTACGCATTTGGCGCGTTTTATTGCGACGGAACCATTTTTCAAGGTTGCGATATTTAATGGCGTTCCGAAACAAGTAGCTGCGATGCTAAAGTCAGCGCTCGAAGCAATAAAAAAAGAAAAGGGACCTTGAATCAAAAAACTCTAAAAATGGCAATGCACTCGCTTTCAAATGTCAAGAGCACGACGGCGGCGCGTGGAAACGCCGCACGATGACATTTGCTTGAGCGCTGGGAATTTCGTCTTTCATGTTTTCCTTTGTCTCAACCCGTTGGCCTATTTCTCCAGCGTGCCAATTCCTCGGAGAGGCCGCAAGTGTGATAACTTTCGCACGGAGCGCACCTCCAGGGTCCCGCGGTCTGTTGGGCCGACGTCGGTACCGGGGAAAAACGTTGCGCGATGACTGACGGCGGACGGCGACGAGAATGATTTATCGCAAGGCAGACAGAGAGAGAGACGAGGGTTGATGGAGGGCGGCGCGCTGAAGGACAGACGTGATGGAGGTGAGTTGGAGATGGAGACGCGACTGGGGAGAAGGCATGGCGGCCTTACCTGTGGGTAGAGACCTGCGATTGGAGAGGCCGTGTAAGGTGAAGCGCTTTCTAGCCAGAGCTGAAGACGAGTCTGAATTAAGGTTGGAATTAGTATCAGCTACAGGAAGCCAGGAGAGAAGCACAGGAGTGAGTACGGGGTTAGACAGAGGCAGGGGTTAGAAGGATGGACGGATCGGTTAATGCGAATGAAGGAGAATGGACTAAAAAGCTCCTGTGTGTGTCCTTATACTTTTGTCCATACAGTGCATGGACATGTTGGCGTTTTTAAGTTTCACAATGCGTTATGTCGGCGGATTAGCTCCGAACTCAGACAGCACTCAGCGCTGTTCCTCACCATATGGAACAGCTTGCCCCAACACCCATCACACTGCAATTCAAGCCTTATTTAGGACACGACTGTCAACAGCAACTGCTCAGCTGACTTCTAAAGTTGCACATCAGCTGTCTTCTACCACGTGTTAATTTTTTTTTTCTTTCCTTCTTCACACCTTTAAAAATGCCTCTTCGCAGTTTACACTTCATTATAGACCGGCCTCCTGATAAATCGGCTCGCACGTCAATCTGGGGTGTCACATTCATCGCAGATTTGTGCTCTGTGTCGTATCTGTCGGGTTCAGTGTGCACCCTTCGTGAAACTTTAGGAGCTCGGCTAAGCATTAGGCGTGTAATAAAGGGTTTCGGCTGTGCAACGGTCCCTCCACCCTGATTTCCAAATTACGACGTCCAGGTTGAAGCACCGCGTGTGGCATCTCGCATCTCTGAAAATAAATCTAGTCGTCCCGCTCTTTCTGCTACAAGGTTGCTGCTAACAAAACATATTAATGCTAATAAGCGACTCGCGCCAAGCGCAGCCGCCGAAACGTGCACAGCTTTAAAAATGCAGAAATGCTACAGAGAATTTCACATCTGATGAGTATGACTCAAGAAACCTGAAAATAGCACGCCAGTCATTTCTGTTTGCGAAATGAGGGTGAAGTGACAGAATGCACACTCGCTGGCAAGAGGTGCGGATGCCAATTGATGCCAATCAGCATACGGGACGAGACACAGCTTCCATTTGGACTCCCGGAGCTCATTTTCTCCTACATTATTAGCACAGCGTCATGCCCTCCTGGGCTGCTAAAGAGGACGTTTCGCCTCTGTGGGGAATCGTACCTGTCAGTAGTACCTCCATCTATATGGCTCTCACTCATTCCGCTCATTAGAGCTGCAGTATGGAGAACACCATCTTACAGACGAGGGATAAAGTCAAAGCACAAAATTCCTTGTGGCTGCCGAGTTGCGATCAAATGCAGAAAAATACGTTTGGTTCTCCGAATCCAGCACCAGCGGCCTGGCAGTACCCAGTGCCTCTGTCTAGTCTTGACTTCCAGAAAGACTGAGGTACGGTCTGGGCCGGCTTACTTGTGCTGCGGAGAGCCACCTTCAGGACAGATGAACGGCATTGGAGGACAGGACGTCAGTCTGGCTTGCTAAGGTGCATTAACCAGCCCCCAGACGAGCCACCAACAGGACACAAATCACAGAAGGCATGCTGCCGTCCCACGATTGTGTGATCAGGGACACGAGCACGATACAGGCAAAGATTTTGTTGCGAGGCGGTGTCCGGCTGATGCCTCGCCCCTTTGATCTGCTCTGCTTAACCTTAACGTTGATGACCAGCAGGGG
This sequence comes from Corydoras maculifer, assembly GCA_019802435.1. NCBI lineage: Eukaryota > Metazoa > Chordata > Actinopteri > Siluriformes > Callichthyidae > Corydoras > Corydoras maculifer. The sequence goes on from JAFMOD010000139.1 coordinate 290,987, forward strand.
ACTTCGGGTTTCCCTCAACTCTCTGGCTGTAATTTTTTAATCTTCACTAACTGTCCAGAAACATCTGCACAACCTGATACTGTCACCACCATGCCTCACAGTGTGCATGGTCTATTTGCCTGATGTAGTTGTTGATATAGTTTTACCGATTTTTGAAAATGGGACACCTGATGTACAATATGTACATAGGTGTTCTGCACTGTTATTGCTACCCCCCCCACCCACTCAAGCTCAAGTTTTTTTCTTGCCACTGTCAATCAAAGCTGCTTTGTGCCAATGTACCATTGTAAAAAGCGTTATATAAATAAATGCAAATGAAGTTATGGGCGGCACGGTGGCTTAGTGGTTTAGCATGTTCTCCTCTCAGCACTAGGGATTCCCAGTGGGTGGAGTTTTCATGTTCTCCCCGTGTCTGCGTGGGTTTCCTCCAGGTTCTCCAGTTTCCTCCCACAGTCCAAAAACATGGATCAAGTCGATTGAGTTCTCCAAATTGCCCCATATAGAGTGTGTACACGTGCGTGTCTGTGTGAGTGAGTGTGTGCCCAGCGATAGATTGGCGCCCTGTCCTGGGTGTATCTGCCCAGCGCCCAAAATGTTCTCCCCTGGATGGGCATGGGGAACCCACCCCCCCCACGACCCTAATAGAGGATAAAGTGGAAGATAATAGATTAATGAATAAAAAATGAAGTTATTTACCGATCTACTGAACCTAACCTTCAGGCTGTACTTGTTTATGTCATGTTTGAGTTAAAAGTCACGTCTCATCTCAGATTATCTGATAAACAGCATGACAGACATTCAAGAAAGTCATTAATCAGTACAGGAAGTGAAAGGCACATCACGAGAACCCTGCATTTTACGGATTTCAGTTTCATCTTGGAACAGATTTCAAGTTTCAGGTCCCATTGTTTCCCTCGACAATAAAAAGACTTTATATAACACTGATGGAAAAAAGTCAGAGGCATATCATCCAAAAAATGGCTCACGTCAGCCGGGTGGAGAGATTTTTTCGTAGCTTTGCATCGCTTTCTGTGATTTATCTCAGCAGAGGACTGATCCAGCTCAAAAGCTGTTATTGAAAACAAGACAATCCCTTTGCTGCAGGGGACTTTACCGGCCTTCCAACTACTTCTTCTGCATCTCTACCTGACTATTGTTTCTGATTTAGTGAAGTCACAACAAAAATCTGCGTCGCAGACCCATTCGAAGTTCTAAGAAGCCACAGAACAGGCCGCCAGCTGGCACTCAATAAGCCGTCGGTGAGGCCTGGAGGTAATGCAACAATAAAAGATGAAAGAAAGGGCTGCTCGGGGCTGGACGTTATAGCTGTTCTCACCCTGCTCACTAATAATTGCGAGCGTTTTTTTTTTTGCTGTGCACATTAAACCAGCAGCCAAGTGCCTAATTGTTATATTCACAGGTAGCTTGTGGCCCTCCTTTGTAGAGCGATGACGGGAGGTCTTACCTCTTTTCTGCCTCATGTTTGGACCACTTTCGCCCCGTCTGTAGCCCGTCTCTGGACTTGACGAGTCGGACTGACGCAGAGCTACTTTCCTCATGTTTCTGCCAAATATGAAACACAATGACACAAAGCATTTAGCTCAGTGCTGGAAGCCACGCTGGCCTTACCGCTAAAGGACTTCAGGAGGCTTCATGCAGAAACGAGCTGCATGCCTGTGCAACAAGATTTACGTGGGAGGATGCAAACACACACACACACACACACACACACACACACAGCGAAACATAAAAAGACGTACAAAATACCTCATGGGAGCATGGTAAATGTTCTCCGAGTTCCTTTGATGGAGCTGGCTTGCCTCTGAAACGATAAGATGCAGAAATGTGCCATTCACTTGTTAAAGCTTTGCCACTGAAAGCATTCAGTTTCTACTTCATTCAACGCGATCAGTGTCATGGGGAAGTTCTGAGGCCTATCCAAGTGCTCATAGGGCAAAATGTGAAAAAAACAACCTGACCGTTTCGCCAGGCCACTAGATGTTAGGTAGGTAGTACTCAGTCAATCACATGGGGCAAATTCACATCATGAGATCATCTAATAACATGTTGAGGGGTTCCAAAACTTTAGCTATTCGTTATTTATTTATTTTAGCAGTATCACTTACACATTGGATAACCTTTTTTTTTTAGAATTGCAGACTATAGTCCTGATCTCAATTATAAGATCATACTTAAAGTTACAAATACTAGGGTGTGTTTTCAGTTCTGTTTGTAGATCCTTGTAAGGTAATGAAATGTGGGGGGTTTTATAGCTGCAATTGGGGTTCTTATCAGATGAAGCTTTGCACCATGCCCTAGAGCAGCTTGCCTGATTGAACCATTCTGCTCTTGGAGCAGAAAGTATGTTGAAGGTATAAAGGAGATGGCTTATATATTAAACTCATCATTTCTTTAATGCATTTTTCTGCCTCCTGTAGTAGTTTCGCCAATTTCCACCACACTACAATGTTCCCTAATCACGCCCCCTACAGAAACACAGACATCAGAACATGTGATATGATGCTGGAGTTTAAACTGTGCCTTACAATGGGGTTTGTAAAAGCTCAGTGGTGGGGGTGGGGTGGTGCGCTGTTAGTCTAATGAGTGAGGGAATGCAAACCCCAAGTTCTCCAAATTTGCCAATGTGGGCCCTTGAGCAAATTCCTTAACCCTCAGTGCCCCTCAGAGGTACACTATCATGCCTCAACATGTTCTTCAACCCCAACCATCAAATCAAAATGCAAAATGCAGTGCAATCCCATCAGAAATGGGGTAATAAAACCTAAAGTAGTTCTTTCTTCGAATAACACTGCTGTGCAGTTCAGCCTCATTCGCAGTCCCACAGATAATACATAATAAGCCACAGTTGCTTTTTTACATTGAGGCTTTACTTTGTTAATCTGATTTTTCACACACTGTAACAGTTCGTGTTAACTGATCTAAAAAAAAACAACAATATTCACATCTAAATCGCTCTGCTTTCCTTAGCATCTGTCGGATCTCGAAACCACAGAGATTAACCGTGATATGTACTGATTGGCTGCAAAACATGATGCAAGCAGGTGCAATTCTGTGGTCTGGAAGTTGTAACTGATTTCTGACATTTATAAATGATCAGCAGCCCAATAACTGAGCGCACACGAACGCTTTGTGTATTTTCCATCAGACCGGAATGAACCCGGAATGTGATCTTCCGCTTCACTCAGGCTCAGGAGCATGTCGAATCCTATCCCTGCACAACTTTCTTATTTAAAAAGCTGCCATATCAAGTGCAAACTTTGAGAACGCAGCATAAATATTTTAACCCATGGTGTGAGTTTATTCTCTAGTTCTGCAATATAAAAGAACAGGATGGAATAAAAATGGGTCTCCAGTTGCACTGCTATGATCCTGAGGCTTCATTCTGACTGAAAGCTTTATGAATGAAATACAGCCTCGATTCAAGCTGCTTCCAAAGATCAATAATATTCAGTCTCCATGCACTATCCAGCCAGGCAGCCCCCACCCTCAGTGTGTCATATCTGTGTGTAAATGTGTCATATACTCTGGAATTCTGCGCTGGTGGGTGAGTGCCCCATGTCTATGGAGCATCCAGGCATGAGAGACCCACCTTTGCATGCCTCCAGTTGGCCCGTCAGCACTTTCCGGATCTCAGACACCCACGTGTTCTTCACATCCATCGAGGGTGCCTAAGGGAGAGTGAGGAAATGCAGTTACTCACTGGCTGCAACATCCTGCCCCCTAATGGCCAACCTGATAAACATCAGGTGAGGCTTTAAATCCTGCAAAACCAACCAGAAGCCTTTTGAATTATTGCCATAATAAAAGTTGTTTTTTGAAATATAATTTAATAATAATTATAAATATACAGTTGTAAGATTTAGACTGAGTTTTTTTTTATTATTTATTGTATCTTTTATATAAGTATGTAGAGAAGCAGATGGACTCTAGTCTGTAATTGTAGAACTACAAAGTCCATCTATCTGGTAGGATGGACAATGAGGTGTATCTAATAAAGTGGCCGATGAGTTTATCTGTTAGAGTGAACAAATCAGGACTTTATTAAGATTCTTATTGCAGTATTTTTTTTATTGGAAGATTATTGGACTGTGTAAAAGCAGAAGGTTAAATTAACAGGGATGAGAGCTGAAGACTTATGTAGAGATTATACATAATTGTAATAATCTGTATGATATTATCTGTATGACTTAATAAAATTAATGAATTACATAAAAATTATATATTTTTCATAATAAAATCTATATATATTCTTATTACATCATCGTGAGTAAAGGGAACTCTTGTGTGTAAGAAGGCAGATAGAATACAGTCTGTAATTGTAGAACTGTAACGTGCATCTAATGGGTTTACGGATGGTGGGTGTGTCCCTCAATATGTTCCCCTCACCTGAACAATGTAGACTTCCTCTCTGCCGTTGTACCAGATTTCAAACTTCTTGATGTCACCTTTCACATTCTCAGTGATTCCAACAGAGCTCATCTGCAACGTATTAAAAACGAGACTTTTTAACAGAAGCCTGCAGGATGATTAACTGGTTTATGATGCAGAGGAAAAATACAGCATGAGCACATGACAGCTACCCAATCAGAGAGGGAATTCAGGGACTGTATGCATTCGTCATGAAGTTACATTAGTTCAAAGATTTAAACTTGTTTTCTAAACTTAGTGGCTTATTAATCCATCAATTACACACCCAGTACACTGCGAACCTGCAAAAAGCCGTAAGCTTGCCTCTGATCTATGGATAACTTGCGTTCTGAGCATCTATCTGATTATTTTCCGTTTCTAATGTAGATTAAAGGCATCAGCCTTCAAACAGTAATGGGCCTCATACCTTCAGCGAGTGCTTGAAGCTGTAGGACGGGCTTTTCTCATGAGCGTCCGAGTTCTCTTCACGCTTCTTGCAGAACAAAATCATTTTGTTGTAGAGGAAGAGATGCCTCTGCATGGGCTTAAAGCGCGCCAAGTCCTTCACTTTATTGTGGCCTTTCTTATGGTCTGTCCACACGTTGAATGAACCTTGCATGAGCAGTTTGCCCAAGTCATTTAAATTGCCCTAGAAACATACGAATGAGAATAAACTTTTGCCATGCAGTAAAGAAGTATAGTAATACTAATGCAACACCCCACCAAGTCAGCGTCACTGCAGTGCTAAGAAGCATCCACCACCCAAAGTATGTGAAGGAACAGATGGACTACAGTCTGTAATGGAAGAACTACACGAGCGTCCATATGGTAGGTGAAGATGATGTATTGGACAATGAGGCATAGCTAATAAAGTGGCCGATGAGTGTATTTTAGTGAGAGGGATTGAGTTAGTAAGATTCTTTATGTCATATTTTTCATTAGAAAATTATTTTACTTTGTGAATGCGGAGCCATATTTATATATAATTTGTAAATAAGAGGCGGAGCATGTAGCTCATCTCAGCACTAGGGTTTCCAAGTTCAAATCCCCATCTGGGTGGAGTTTCCATGTTCTCCCCGTGTCCGCGTGAGTTTCCTCCGGGTTCTCCGGTTTCCTCCCACAGTCCAAAAAACATGGATCAAGTCAATTGAGTTCTCCAAATTTCCCCATATAGAGTGTGTTTGTGTCCGTGTCTGTGTGTGTGATTGTGTGCCCAGTGATAGATTGGCGCCCTGTCTGCCCAGCGCCCGAAACGTTCTCCCCTGGATGGGTATGGGGAACCCCCCGCGACCCTAATATAGGATAAAGCGGAAGATAATGAATGTATGAATGAATGAATGTATGAATGAATGAATAATATATAGAGAGAAGAATATCTGTAGAGCAGAAGAGGTAAGGGATCTCACCTGTGGCCTGTTTATGTTAACTGTCTGTGAGTCTGTGTATGGTGCGACGCCACCAACCAGCGCAAAATGTTAGACTTTAGAAATAAAATCGCACTGCAGCCAAAACCTGACCCCCTTCCTCACTCCCCTTTTTATTCTCTGCACACACACTCACAGACAGTTAACACACAACCACCGGTGAAATGGGTGTTCATCAATGTGCATAATACTTACACCAGTGTTACATTCTGTTGTCTTTGTATTCAAATTGCATTAAAAGCGTGGTGATCACGTGATGCAACTCGGTGCAAAAACAATGAGTTTTAATGTAGTGTAAAGAAAAAGTTGGGCTGCAAACAAGGTGCCTGTTTTTCATATCTTTGCACACACCAAGCTTTTGGAGAAGGAACATAGTTTTACTTGCAAATACCTCGAAGCCAGTGATGGCTATCTGGTGCATTGAATCATTGACTGATTTGATAATATCGAGCATTGTGGCCAATGCTTCCTCCAGTTCCACTGTGCCTTCTGGGTTCTTGCTGCATTTTAACATTTCCTGAAACAAATACAAATTAGCTCAGGAGCCTCCAAATGATGATTATGCAAAGGACCGAGCTTTACCTTCAGCAGAAGTTGGTACTTGGTGATTCTCTGTACAGGCTTTAGTAGGTATGCATCTAGCGAGAGTTTGTGGTCCAGACGTTTTTGGCATTCCTGTTTAGAAACAAATTCAAAACACGTCTATTAATACTGCAAAGTCAAAGGTCCTGCAGTCCATATTTAGAGAGTGGCATACAGAAGATGGTACGTTATTCAGTTTAAGCAACACAGGATCACTGATCCTGCTCAACAGCTCAACAGTGGCAGCGCTGAGGTTCAGACATCATCCCTCTGAGTCCACAACTTTTATAACTAAACCATCAGTGCTTCAGTAAAGAACAATGTTCTGCACTGTGTACTACTATCAGAATAATAACGGCATGAAAAACCTTTAAAACAGACCTATTTTAGACTGAGTGCATGTTCCGACCTATCTGGAAATCTGAAATCTGACCTCGGCAAACTGATGGTACTGCATGACGTGAACAAACACTGCATTCTGTAGTCCACAGACTAACTGTAACTGTTGGTCAACATCATGTTATAAGTAACTGGCCAATCAGAATCAAGTGTTCAACAAAAACCAAAGTGAGAAATCGTCTGCAGTTACCCTCCTAAATATAGGATAACTGGCCATAAAGGACTGCTTGCTAATAAGATGCTGTAATTTAAGACTGTTCAGGTCACATGACATGTACAGATGCAACCACTGCACTGTTAGTTTAGGAGATAAACATCTGGAGAGCGTGTCGCAGGAAGCCGGATTTTGCCGGAGTAAACCCACACCGAAAAAGACAGAACATGCAAAGGGAAGGGAATTTCTTTGGCTATTTCACTTCTGTAAGTGGTACATGGGGCCTCCTTGTTCTACAGCTGTGCCACTGTACCACCCCACTGCACTTAATCTATATACACAAGTCTACAGCAAGAATAATGAACATACACACACACACACACACACACACACACACACACACACACACACACACACAGACACACTATATAGGTACAATCCACAAAGCTTGGGATTCCAACCTGGATTACTATTGCTGGGATGTGGATGACCACTACGCCACCGTGTCACCTGGTTGGTATTTATGTACAAACAATATGCTGCATTAAAATCTTCTTTACTTCTGCACTGAACAGTTTTCGACAAAAGATAATTCATTATGAAATCAAGGCCACATTGATTTTCTATTACTACAACGGCAGTTCATTTATTCTGCAGCTCCAGAGCCAACTAGTATTCACAGTTTGATCTAAGCCCAAGTCCAACACTCAGAGGTATTATTAAGCATAAATTGACGCTAGCATGTGATTCAGTGGGAGACAGTTGTCTTGTTTAACCGTAAACATTCTAAAGTTACCTATGATACAAAGATCAAAACATAAGGTTTCGACCTCTGAGCTGGAAACGATTGGATGAAGATGAAGACCTCCATAGTGACAGGACAAACAAATCAAACAATGTGGCCAATGCTGGCGTGTGGTTTTTGTTTTGTCATCAAACACAGAATCATGTTCACAGTCACAGAGTCAGAAACCTGATTAGTGAAAAATCGGTGCCTTTATTTTATTTTGTGTCTATTATGAGGCAGGATAATGAACCAAGTACAAAGCGTCATGGTGACCTGACCTTACCTTCAACCAGCATTCACGGGGCACTTTATACTGATTGATAGTGTAACAACGTTCAGCTTCAGCCATCGACCTTCTGGCCCAATTTTAATCACTAAACCACCACTGCCCCACCAAAAAACACTCCTCTATGTTAATAAAACTATGAACACATATACAATTTTCTGCTTGAGAGCTCTGACACTGAGGCACTGGCACCAAACATACTTTGTTCTGCTGCACAAATGCTAACTGCAGTAACGACATTTTTTGGGTAATTTTGTGTAAACCTGTAATGTAATCTATGGCCAAGCTGTTATTTTTTAAGCACGACATTCTGCCGCCACAATGTTTTCAGTGCAGGAACAGCTGCACATCTAATTATGTTCAAAGTCTATTTAAGCTCGTACCTGAGGTGTGGGTTTGGTTTTACAAAATGCATAGTGGTCATACTGGTACGTGTCCCAAGGTATTTTTCATATTGCTGTTGTATTATTCACTTGAATTTAATGAATTTAATAAATGACTATTTATCTTCTGTGGTTTTCTGTTTGATGTAGTTGGGTCGGGTTTTGCCTGTAAGCGACGTGAATGTCACTATACAAACTGTAATGCGTAATGTGTAAAACAGTACATTAAACACACACACACACACACACACACACACACACTCAAACATTTGCTTTGTGTGGTTTGGTTTTGTGCCCTGCCTTCATGCTCAGGGTCCCAGGCAATTGCCTGACTATTGAAACACTTCTATGCAAAGCGTGTCCAATTTAATTTAAAAAGCGCCGCACCTGCACCAAATTGTAAAGGCAAAAGGAAAAGGAATGCAAGTGTCACCTGAAAGAACATGCTGTCCCCACACTGCCTCCAGAGAGCTTCAGACCGAGGCTTATTTTGACAGTATTTCTCATAGATCTGCAGCTCTTCTTTCTGTGGGACAGCACAGCCAGACAGCCTTTCATTTTCAATCCAAGCAATATCCCTGAGTCTAGAGTCAGTGTGCGGCTCACAGTGCGAGTGCTTTCATCAGGCTTTACGGAATTTACTTACTCTTTTCAAAAAGCATGTGCCAACTAACTCGGGCTTCTCCACACAATTTTCCAGCTCTTTGAGAAAAGTCCTGCCAAAAAAGCAGAGCGGCGCGGTTAAGGAAGCAAAGTGAAGGCAAAACGGTTAAACCGTTATTACCATTATTACATCAAGTGTTGAGGAAATTACACGATGTCACGATGATTAATTCGCAGACAATGACAGGGTGGGTGTGGGAGGAGTCTGAACAATAGTTTATTTGAGTTTTCTATGATGTTCCTCGGCATCATCAGTAATGATGGTGTCCATTATAAATAAAAAAAACACTAAATGATGGGGACTAGGGTCGCATCTAGGGAAGTTCCACTCAGGAAAGGGGGCCAATCTATCGCTGGGCATACGCTCACTCATTCACACCATATGGGTCAATTTAGAAAAGCCAATTGACTCTGAATCCATAGTTTTTGTACTGTGAAGGGAAACCAGAGAACACAGAGAAACCCCACTGAACACTGAAACTCCACCCACTAAATGCATCTGTACAATAATAGTGGGACCGCTTGCTATCACAGCATCCATACTTCTGGAAGTGCTTTCTACAAGATTTTGGAGTGTGTCTACTCATCCAGGGGATGATTTGTGAGGTCAGACACTGATGTTGGACACGAGGGCCAGTAGTAAAGTGGTTCAAGATCGAGTACAGGTTTTAAAATATTTTTGTGGCTTTAAAATCAGTTGACACTGAGAGGAAAGATGTTTAGCTTGTATTGCACTGAACAGAACTGAAGGTTCTAGGTATTTTTTTGACGAGTGGAAAGATTTAGACACTAGTACGGTTGAACTGGAGACATCGTACTGTAGCCTCTGGCCCAGCCAAAGCTCTGTGCATATTTAATAGCTTTTCTAAAATCCTTGCAGCTGGCTTGATGAAGGGAGCAGATGACAGCTGTGATTCTCCTCGGTCATCAGTGGGAGGGGCCACAGTGGGAGTGGAAATGCCAGCGCATTGGAAAACGTTTCTGTAAAGCCCCCTAAAACATTTATATGATCAAATACAACACTATTTAATTCACTATAAGGGCTGGAGTATCAGGACACACGTCAGTTATTAAAGCAGAAGGTTCATCATATTAACAGAACCTTTTTTTATCTCGTCTCTGATGGTTGAATTCCAACATGCCTCCATTTTAACCTAAAAGCCATGTCCCGACACATACATCATGGTTGATCAATAAAAAGGTATGTTTGATTAAAAAAAAAAAAAAAAAAAAATCTTATACCAGATAGTACTGAAACAGAGGAACAACATTCCACATGATCAGCCGCTGTTTAGCAGAAATTCAGGATCTGAAGGTGAACATTTTATTTTTAGTGTATTTTTTTTGTCAGGCCATAATTAAACTTGTAGAAACGAACAATGATGAGGTTTTTCATTATGTCTTCTGAAATATGTCTACATTTCCTGCTTAGGACAGGACAGGACGTTTTTTTTTTTTAGATGATCTAAAATTGTTGTTGGCATTGGAGGAACTTGCTCAGCCGCTATCCCGTCTCCTTCTCTTTCCACATTCCAAAATAGGTGTGAGGCAATTTCCTGATAACTTGTCATATCAACCGCATACCTTCACATGTACACTCAGTTTATGTAAAGTTTCTGCTTGGGTGGATGCGAACTATAAAGATTAGAGAAGAAGCACTACGTGTCAGTATGTGTCCACATCGACTCAATGCTACAGACCATTAATGATGGAATGTGTCTCAAGTATTCAAATACTAAACAAAAATATATCAAACTTTTAGAATTACAACATGAAGGTAAAGAATTAGCCAGATTTTTTCTCTCTTCCTTTTTGGCTTCTGGAATCTTACACAAGTCTTGCTGTCCAAATCAGCTCTCTCACCTCCATATATATATATATATATTTATATCCATCCTTCCTGGGCTATCCCTCTAACAAATTCCATTCCTGATCTTGTTCATAACCTGCAGGAGTAAAACTGGTTCTTATATTTGTACTAAATACTTTTCCTGCACTTCTTTAGAAAATACTTATATTTTTAAATGTAACTTTTGAAGAGCATTATGTAGTGAGCCAGAATCGCCCTACGACATCGCTGATACACTGTGAAGTGCATCAGGTTTGTAATAGGGACCCATTTAAAATGTGCATTCCAGAACACGCGCACACTTTTTGGTTTACATGTCGTGAGAATTTTCAACTGCATCACAGACGGTTGTTTGAATGGATGATGTGTTTCTTAGTTTGCAGTCTACAGAAAGGCGTGAAACCAGAATGGTGAGTTATGTCTTAAAGTCCTGGTCAGAAGTGTGTTTGCTATATTTCCTGTGTGCGCAAAGATATATATGAGAATAATTTAATACTTATTGTGAAAATCATAGATGTCGGCCAGATTTCCAAAAAGTATGTCCTTCTTGTTTTCCAGCAATGCAGGAATAAGGTGAGTCAGTTCCGAGTTCTCCAGAGCTGCTGCATAGCCCTGGATGAACAACAAAATCCACAGTGATGCATATGATACTTGATATGGCTTATTTTATTGAGTACAATGACAACAACAGAAATCAACCTAATCACTGGAGATGAATGCTACACATTGTTCCTATCATTTGTTTGCAGGGAAACTATATTTTTAGTCCACATTAATTTGTTTTTTAAATCTTGATATGAGTAGTGAGAAGAACCGGAGCTTCTCAGTGGCAAAAACAAGTGGTTTATATTCAAGAGAATGTTTGTCCTCTAAGATTAAATTGTATTCACAGGGTTCACAAGTACTTTTTTTTTACTCAATAGTTACATTTGAAAAAAAGATAAGGAAATATGGTACTACAGAGCCCAGTTTAACATATACTACAGGACAGGTGTTAATAGAACACTAAATTTGTGTGCCGTTCTATAGTCATCGTTATGTCCATTCATTCATTCATTATCTTCCGCTTTGTCCTATATTAGGCTCGCAGAGGGTTCCCCATACCCATACAGGGGAGAATGTTTCGGGTGCTGGGCAGATAGACCCAGGACAGGGCGCCAATCTATCGCTGGGCACACACTCACTCACACAGACACGCACACATACACACTCTATATGGAGCAATTTTGGAAAACTCAATTGACTTGAACCATGTTTTTGGACTTTGGGAGGAAACAAATGCAATAAAAACCCAAACACACAATTCTTCTTTGTGGGACACCACATCGAGAGGATGCAGTGGCTTCACTAAGGCACCAGCTACAGATTTGCCATGTAAACATATTTGCAGGGTCAACTGGTGATGTTTTTGCATAAGCCAGTGTGTCCAAACAGAAGGTTATTCTTAGAACTCAGCACAAACGTACCTCCATGATGCTTTGGAGCTCCTCAACATACAGTCTCTCCGACTCAATCAGCTCATTCATGATGTGTCTGCAAGGAAAAAGAGAATAGGAAATCAGACAGGCTTAAGGGTTGGGTGGCATGGTGGTTTACCGTTAACACGTTTTCCTCTCAGTGATGGGAATCCAGGTCCAAATCCTGATCTGGATTCAAGGTAAATTGGCTACTGTAAATTGCCCCTATACAGTTTGTGTGTGTCTGATTGAGTGTGCCTAGTGCCCAAAATGTTCTTCCCATCCATATATATATATATATATATATATATATATATATATATATATATATATATATATATATATATAAGATAAAATTTTATTGATCCCTTTGGGTAATTCCTTCAGAGAAATTAAAAATAAATAAATAAATATATATATATATATATATATATATATATATATACTGCATATTTTTAAATGAAAGGTTTTATGCAAACAGCATACACACATACACTTTTTAATGCACATTATGTTAATCTCATTACCTCATAATTAGGAGCCCCACAGTGCAGGTATTATTTGTGTGGTGGATGATTCTCTGCACTACAGTGAGACTGATGTGGTAATGGTGTTAGTGTGTGTTGGGCTCGTGTGCGTGAACAAACATTTACAGTCACCAGTATTTTGTTGGCAGCATCCTATTACGATGCACATTGGTTTGCATAAAAATTAACATAATTTAAAAAAAAACCTTGTGGTTTGTGTGTTTTACATTCGTAGGTATGAATGCGAACATGCAGACAATGCAAATCATGGTGGGTACGTAAAACAAACCGTAACAATGCCCCTAAATAAAGCTTTACTGATGCAACTTAAGGAAGTGGTTATGGTTCTGATGTCCCTGTCTGAGTCCTGGACCAGTCTAAGACCTTTAAATATTCAAATCAATGCCGTTGGAATTTGAATAGTGTCTCTTCAGAGCTAAATGCTACAGACAGAACACAAAGCGCCTAAACATTTAACCTCAGCATCGATCACAGTGTGATCTATTCAAATATGCATGTTTTTTTTTCTTCGAAAACACCTAACTATATGAACTAAACATGATAATAAATTGCCCCCAATGATTTTCCCAGTCTGGTTGAACAGGTGGGTCGGGTCATGAAAGGTTTCAGATTTCTCCCCAATCGGATACTTGGCCTGTGTTAGTCCAAACAGGAAGGACCTGAAAAGAATGAAGGATGCGAAGGAAGTCTATTGTATGCATGACATATTGTAAATACCATGTGCAATACAACTACACTGCTTTTTAAAGGCAAGTGGGACAGCAGCGTCAGAGCAGCATGCAGTATATAAGAGAGGCGAGACGCAAAATGAGGACGGTAACAGCAGTGGCGACAGGACGAAGAGCTCGGTGGCGGTGGAAATATGGTGACAGAGGGGGAAGCAGTCGTTTCAAATCCAGTGTCTAGTTATACCAACCAGGCTATAATTCAATCTGTTAAGGAAAAACCTGTTTCTCTGTCTCATCCTTATTGTTTTCTGGCAGGTAAACGCTTGCAGGTTGCACACAGACACACTGAATGTGGCCCCAGGGCCATAAAATACCCATATCTGCTGTAGGACTAAAAACCTGACCAGCCTTTTAATGCTGGAACAGGTTCCAACACCTCAACCCTAACTGAGACATCCAAAAAATAAACATGGATCATTCAGAACACTGCCCCTTCGATCGAAACCATAATAACCGCCGTCTCATTAGTATTAAATGGTCATTGGGGTTTTTCATCTGAAATTCCACAGTGTAGTCGTAACCTGGAGGTGTAAGGTTGGAGGTGTGGTTTATGGGTTGCACACACAGAATGAGGGAAAACTGGTTATTTGTTCTTAGCAATTATAGTTAAGATGTCAAAAAAAAAAATCATGATAGTTTTAACTGTAACGTATCATGAAAAGAAATTCAATATTAGAGTTGAGGTTTATATCAAGGTCAGGATTTATTTACAACTCAGCTTCTGAAAAAACAAAAAAACAAACCAGTTTTCAAAAACTCCCAGAATGCAGCAACGAGGTTGTGCTGACTGCGTTATTTCCTGTTAGTTCAGAGTTCTTACTTCTAAACAGGAATTTTAGGAAGTCGTCCTTAGCAGCACTAAATTAGAAACCCTTCCCCCCTCTGTGTTTTTGATGAATTAAGGTAAATGTTCAAGCTTTTTTTTTAATATTGCACCATAAACTGCACTATATCTATTTATTTATTAATTATTATGATCATCTATTTATCTCAGAGATGGATTGGCGTCCTGTCCTGGGTGTATCTGCCCAGTGCCCGAAACGTTTTCCCCTGGATGGGCATGGAGAACCCCACCGCAACCCTACTAGAGGATAAAGCGGGAGATAATGAATGAAAAGGATCTATTTATCTAATTCACACTGGAATAAATATATAAATTTCATTCAGACCCCTTTAAAAAGGTGAGAGGAATTCATTTACATTGGGTTAATTAGCAGACACTTTCATCCAAAGTAAGTCACAGACCTTGATGGTTGAAATCAGAACAAAGAACTCCAGGAGAACTCCAGGAGGAATGAGGGTTAAGGGTCTTTCTCAAGGACCCACATTGGTAAATTCAGCAAATCAGGGATTTTGGGATTTGAAGGCACAATTTTCAGAATGATAGCCCAACACCCTAACCACAGAGCTACCACACACATCTTGTGGTTCAGTGGTGTGGCCTCACAGCAAGTTAATCTCTGAGCAGAACGTAAGCATAGTGGGGAATTTGCACGTTCCTTTGCTGTACCTGTAAGTCTGGTGTTGGAGAAACTGAATTACCCCTGAGGGCAAATGTGTAAACAGCAAAATGAATAATGTAATAGGCTACACACATATGATACACACTATGTTGTGTAGTCAGTTCTGTACAGTAAACACTATCAAAATGTTTGATGTGTGTGTGTGTAGTAAGTACACATTGGAACAGCTTAGGTAACCATAGCAGCAAAGGAAAGCAGCAAATATATTTAACCCCATATACAGGGATTAAATTTTATTTCATTTTGAACAGAGTTGACTAAGTTGCCACAGTACCAAACTACACGATTCCACAGCGAAGGCTATTAAACTGGCTTTACTGTGAGTCTGAGCATGACTTACATTCTACAGAGCCTTGACTAAATTTGATGTGAGGAAAGCTCAACCCTCATGTGGGCTGCCTTAAATTTTTCCTCTCTTGCCTGCTAGAGTCCCTCCCCTATTGAGGGCAGCTCCAGTTCAGGCCACACGAAAGTCCCATTTCTAACATGCAGAGCTGCAAGCAAGACCAAACTGCACGAGGTTCCTCACAGGAATAACTACACTCGTTACTCGAAAAGACTGCACTTTCAGCCAGATGGCAAACAGATCGGTGAGTAAAGTGTGACTCCTTTAGCCATTTTTATTTTTAACACAACAAGCACAAGAGGAAATTCCAAAGAGTTCTTGCTGGAGGTAAACACACCGGCAGTAAATAGAGGTTTTAACAAAAGTGGCTGAACATACAGGAAGGTCATGTTCCAGACATGTGCTGGTGTTTTGTTCAGTTAAAGAGTTTACAAAGTTCATAGGGGATCAAAGCTGACACTTCTTTTCACAGTCTATATCTGAAGCAGGCTTTGTGTTTTTCTAATGAGTAAGGTATCTAATAAAGAGGCAGTGTGTCAACATGGAATTGATGAGCTGTGAGAATAGTCAGAACAATTTAAAGCTCTCATGTGTAACATTAGGAGCATTGCTCTTGGCTGGTGAATTTCTTTCATTCATCTTAGTGTGAGGACAACACAGCCATCCGGCCACAACTGACTCGGTTATGGAAGCTGGCTAGACCATTCCCCTGCCCTCCAAAATGTAAAGCAGAGCGTTGGCATGTGTCAAACGCACCACGTGCGGACTGTAAATCCTCACTGGTGAACATGAACATTTTTGTTTGGAGTCATGCTGGATATGTTTTAGGAGACCTATAAGAATGTGTCATGCTTTAAATACAGTGCTAAGATGATTAAATTAGCACAGTAATCAAATTTAAGCAAATTTACTATCAGTTGTTGTCTCCTAAATGAATTGTATTTAATCAACTGTAATTCTGGTCGGCTAAATTTAGTCGAGACACATTTTTTTGTATTTGAACTGAAAGTTTTACTGAGTTTATAAATCTGAAATACTGTTTCATTGTTTATATTGTTTTCTTGGTGTAAGTCTTGTTTTATGATGAATAATGTACAGCAACCTGATGCAGACTTTGTTGTATTTGAAGTGCTTTATAAATAAATTTGAGTTGAGTTCATAAATTAAAATCCAGTCAATAAAAACTTTAGATGATACAAAATTGACATTAACTTCAAGTGTTCATTGCTTTAATACTGCACCTTAAAATATAAAAAAGAAAATCGAGCTAAAACTACAATGATAAAGCAAATGTTGAATTCCTCTTAAACTTTGTTCTCTATGCTAAATGTAAAAATCCTCAAATGTCTTTGATTGAATATATTAAAAAAAGAAAATACTTTTATGTACACTCAACCAAACAGACCCATAATCAAACTTAATTCCACTGCAAAAAGCTTTTTGTATTCTCTTTCTTTTCACGTTGTAGAATAAGAGCTTATGGAATACAACACATTATGAGGTATTACAGTTTCTTGAGAAATTCCTCAGTAATGCAAACACGACTACAAAACCAGAGTTATGATTAAATAATGAGCAGAAAAAAATTATTTAATAGAAAACGATAAAAAAATAAAATAATATCAAATAACACAACCCCTGATATAGCACAGCTTCAAGAGCGGCTCTATTTTAATTAGCCATGTGCTCGAACCCTGTTCCACACCTGAACCAGCCCACTGTCCACCCCAAACATACAAGTAACGCATGAGGGGCATCGTAAAAGTAATGCTGGCCTTTATAAGAGTTTTGTTGTTTCTTTGCCACCTTAGCCTTTTATAAGATAATGTCACTTAAGATATACTAATATTAATTAGGGTTCAGGTTTAGTGTGGTGAGTGTAAATGCACGGCCCATAAAAAAAAAACACATTAATACCCATTAAATTAGTATTCAGAACTTCATCTCTACCGTCTATTGAAAGTCGCACATCATTTTTAGGTCACAACTTTCTAGTTAAACCTGTTTTTAAATATTTGTTTAATTACGCAGTAAATTTAAAGTTCTTGTCACAGCTCCTGTAATTCCGTGCCTACAAAATAACCTATTCAACATCAACTTTGTACATGTCTGCCACATCTGTGTCAGCAATTATCATTTCAAACCGTTAAACAGCTGTTTTCAGAATGTTGTGTAATTAAAAAATACAGAAATTATTAACGGATTAACTCATCTAATAATCTTATCACTATTGTTATAAGCCACCACTGATGATTTACATTTGTTTAAGTTACACAGAGTATTGTGCACAATTAATACTGCAATTGAATGAAATCAGTCTGTGAGTTCATCACCAGAAGTATGTACACTTCCTTTTTAGAGAAAAACAAAAGTCCAGTGTAGCCCAAAGTTACACTAACTTGTATTAACACACCTGGCTCCTTGAACGTTTAACACAGTGACAAAGCCTTTGAAAGCTGGACTTCACAGTGTTGTCTAAACCCTTAGGGTGTTAAGAACAATTAAATGTTTTTAACCTGCTTTGTTGGTTAAGGCCGACACATGCCTGAGGTGAGGATTACAACAACAAAAAAAGCCTATGTTTAGTCACATAATTTGGGTCTTTATATATATATATATATATATATATATATATATATATATATATATATATATATATATATATATACATACACACACACACAACCCACTATATACATGTGTATGTATACCCCATCATGTTCTTCACCAGTTAACCAGGACCAGACAGAGAAAGCTGAATGATGTCATTGGTAGTTGTGGTTTAAACACATGGGTTGCTGAACCAGTTCTAATCTACAATGCAGTTTAACAATCAAAGGCAAATACAAAAACAATACACCAAACATTTTTAGTCAAAAATTCTTGAACTCTCATTTTTCAAACTCTTTCCCACTTGATGTTCTACAAACTACATTGAAACCTGAGACTATATACTGGAACTATATTGTTCATGGCAGTTAAACAAGCACCTACATCAGAACCACTTCGAAGAGGTAAAACGAAGGTTAAACATTTTTTAAAAGAAATAGAAGTACTTTCCATAAACTATTTGCGGGGGATGGGGTTGTTTAGAACAGCTAAACCCAGCCTCTATTGGTACATGGGTGTTTGGACAGCCCTAGTGGGTCCGCAGTCAGGATTTACACAGACTTGCTGCTGTAATGATCTTTTTTGTCTCTGCAAACATTTGCAAAGCCCTGGATGTTTCGTGTTTTTTATTTTTTTAAAAGCACCCTATTGTTCAGCATAGTGCTAGGCTGGCGGTTGCTTTCATACATTATTGGATGGCAAATAGTCTCGCATTAGGTTCCAGTCCACATCCAGATAATGGCCTCTGTCTATCTGGACAAAAGGGAGCTCGTATAAAACATGGTATATTTTAATAAAATTACTGAATGCAGTCTGAACATCAGTCTCTTCCCCAAACACCATCCTATAACACTCCAACAGGAGTGCCTGAAACATTCTGCTGATTCTGACAGAATTCCACGCAAGAATAGAATGCAATCTTATAGATAAGACAAGATGTTTGGATTGGAGACAGATAACAAAAAAATAATAAACAAGTGCAATATACAAGTGATATGCAACGAAATCACTAAAGACCTATGAACCAAAATATTCGAGAATTATCCAAAGTAGCTGACAGGTCAGAGAAGAATTGTTAGTTGTGGCCCTGTGGTGAAGATTGAAGCATTGTCAGGTATGAATATTGTACACAGTCCTACAGGAAACAAAACAAACCGTGACCTGCGCCGAACTAACGGCAGAGGAGGTATTCATACAGGTATCAGTTCAGTTCATGAAATGAAACCTGACGCTGTTTTAAAACCAACAGCTAAATGTCAAATATGAATTTCCAATCGGGAACTGAAATCATTTTCACAAGACAATCAAGACTCTGTTGCACATTTTAAAAAGGAATGGCCTTCAGTGAAATAAATCTCTTAATTTAGTAAACTTTTATCCTATAAATACTCTTACTGTAACATTTTGTAGTTCTATAATTAGTCCATCTGTTTCTCTTCATACTCCACTTGGCTTTGTTCTCTAATGAGCAGGACCTCCACAGATTGGGTATTATTTGGATGATGGATGATTTTCAGCCCTGACGTGGTGGTGCATGGTTCTGCTGGAGTTCATAAATACTGTGTGCACTTCAACAGACATGTACATAGAACATAGGTGCTTACACGTCACGGTCAGCAGAACGTTGGTGAATTTCACATTCTTATCATTGCAACGCACAATGACACATCGCTGACGTGTCACAGATGTGCATTAAAACTTTTTCATCCAAAAAATATGTGTGGAGGTTCTAACAATTAGGGAACAGAGGAAAAGGAGTACATGTATGTAGAGTAACTGATGGACTACAGTCTGTAATTGCAAAATGGTCAGTGAGTAAAGAGTGTGTTTGGGTTTTTTTATAATTCTGACATGATTGATGAAAGTGTTTCCTCTTTTTGCAGACAGCTGGAAAAAAATATTCATCCAAAATTGAGTAACAATGCAATTTCATCAAAGACAAAAGGAAGTCAACAACTCAATGGAAGACTATGAAGCCAGGAGGCCGTTATTAGAACTTCTTCGCGGCATGTGTGATCTATGATGGAACCTCTGAATGTAGCTCATAAACATGTGTTAGGACTGATTTTTTGGACTTGATGAAAGAGGACAGGCGGTGAATGTAAAAGCATAATGTTTGTGAATTTGAGAAGGATCCGAAAATGTCATTTCCTGCAGTTGATCTCGATGTGCTGTGTCATGTCGACGCTTATGGTCTGCTGGGATCAAGTGGACTATCACGTTGTGAGTCACGTGAGGTCATACTCCTATCGCTACCTAATCAACAGCTATGACTTTATCAACAAGAGCTTCAGCGTGAGCCGGGACGAGGCGGACAGCTTCGGGGGCTTTCCATACATCATCGACCACAAAGACCTGTGTGCTGAGAAGGACTTGCTGCTTCTGCTTTTCGTTAAATCCTCCCCCGAGAACTTTGACAGAAGGCAGGCCATCCGGGCCACCTGGGGCAACCTGACCTACATAAAGTCGAAGCTAACCACCAATGTGAGGGTGGTGTTTGTCATGGGTGTTTCTCCAGATTTGCAGAAGAGAGAGGCCATTCAGAAGAAGCTCCACGCAGAGGACGAGCTTTATGGCGATTTGGTTCAGCAGGACTTCATGGACACTTTCCACAATTTGACCATCAAGCTCCTGCTGCAGTTCCGCTGGATGCATGCCAACTGCGCCCACGCCCACTTTTTGATGTCGGCCGATGATGACATCTTCATCCACGTACCCAACCTGGTGCAGTATCTGTGGGAGCTCAGCATTCGGGGTGTTAAGAATTTTTGGGCCGGTCATGTACACCGGGGCGCGCCTCCTGTTCGTATTAAGAACAGCAAGTACTATGTATCCCTCCAGATGTACCCATGGGCATCATACCCGGACTATACGGCAGGCGCTGGCTATGTGGTGTCCAGAGACGTGGCAACCAAAATTCATCAGGCCATGTCGTCCCTTAATGCCTCTATCCACATCGATGATGTTTTTATGGGAATCTGTGCCATCACTGTAGGGGTCTCACCTCAGGATCAGGTTTACTTTGCCGGGGAGGCCAAAGCTCCCTATCATCCCTGCATTTATGAGAAGATGATTACCTCACATGGACATGAGAAGGACGTGAGGCACCTCTGGAAGGAAGCAACCTCTCCAGAGGTGAACTCGATCTCAACGGGTTTCTTCGGAAAACTCTACTGTACGGCTGTGAAAGTAATGCTGCTTTGTAAGCCTTATTTTACTAATACTTATTCTTGTATGGCAGCTTTCTCTTGAACTACTGTGAGCACTCCACGGTCCATGCAGTATTTTTGTATCTTTTAATGTTGGGTATTTTTTATCGTCACTATCGAAAATACCTGAGCCATTCGATGAAGAACTTGTTAGACGAAAGATTGTCTCCCAGACAACAACCCAATGGCCATAAGGGAACATTTTAAGAGTTGTGTAATAGGGAAAAAAAAAAAAAAATGTACCATTATCTGACTGCACTTGAAGTTTGAGCACTGCTATGGTTTTGTTTGCTTTTGAATTAAACACGTTGGACGCATTCTTTGCCTTTTTTATTTCATCCTGACACTCTGCATAAGTGAACTGCTTAAATTTTTACATGCGCACCCACCAAACCCAAGCCCCTTTTTCCGTCCACTGTTCCAAACCAGTAAAAGTCACTTCCCACCAATGGAATTTGCTAAGAAAGTATTTCTTTGCGACCACATCTTCCACTCCTCCGACCAACCAGTGATGTAGAGAGGAATTTGCTGTCTGAATTCTCTACCTCCAGTAGTTCCTGTAACTAATTACAAGCAGACTGGCTGCAACTGCATAAATGCTACAGTCCTAAAGCTCAGAAAACCATTAGAGAAAGATTTCTCAGTATGGAGGAGACAAAAAATGTCTGAAAAACCCTGTTTCATACTGAACTCTGACTTAAATCTAACTACCCAGCTTTAATTTAAATGGTCTTCTCAAAAACATAAAATCAATGAACACCTTGTGCTTTTACTTACAGCTGCTTGTAAAGTAAACAAACTCTCTCACTTGCACGTATATGTAGGCAAAGCAGCAAGAAAATGATGGGGTGGAGAAATCATACACTGAGGCAGCAGTGTAAGGCATGTTTGTGTTTGGACACCCTCCACGTTTTTAAAAATACATCCTCTATGGTGAACATAACACCTTCCACCTTTGTGCAAATCTTCAGGAACGACCCATGACGTTTGTAAAGGTCACATATCAAGTTAATTCAGTATGTAAATAGCCAATCTACATATCAGAAAAATATGAATATAATGGGTACTAGAATTGATATAAGGACCGTATGTCCATGAACAATGGGATACAGATTTGGGGATGGATATGAAGATAGATTTGGCTCTGGGTATTAATTTTGGATCTAAGGACAAATATGGGGATGGAATTTGGATGTAGATGTGAATCTGGGAACAAATCTGGGGATTAATATGGGAATAAAGTTGAGATCTAAGAACAACTACGTATATGAAAATTTATGTATCTGGAAACAAATATGGGGATACTATACGGATGAATTTGTAACTACTGATACAAGGTGGCATCTGATGCCAAACATCAATGCAGCATTGAGTGTATTTAAGATGACCTCACTGTAAGCTTAGTGCTGGGTCATTCCATTTGTGCGCAGTGCAAAATCCCATTCTGCACACTGTATTAGACGGTTCCAAAAGGTAAAAATTCTTAAACTATCTGATATTAAACTCAACATGTCTGGGTGTTCAGATATTTCAAAAGAATATCCGCTGGCTGAAGATTTCCTTGGTGTGCAAGATTTGAAAAATTAAAGGGGAAGTCTATGCCATTGAAACTCATACGTGATTTAAGATATTTGCTTAATTCTTCATAATTTGCTGACTGATGCAGACTCTACAGTAAATGTTGGGTATTTTTAATGTCAGGGTGTAAAATATCTAATCCGCTCAGTAAGGAAATCGGTTAATTGAGAGATTACAAATGTCTCCCAGACAGTGAACCAAGGTCACGAGGAGCCGTTTCAGAGATGGAACTGGGTAAAAAGCTGCTATTATGTGAATACATGGATTTGAGCACTGGTTGGTTTTGTTTACCTATGAATTAAACACAGTCTTCATCTGTTCACTGACTGATTTACGGTGGTTAAGTAGGGTAAGGAGGTTTTCCACTTTATACATGATGTCATAAGGGTGCATTACCTTTCACTGGAGGAATTTATAAAGCATGTGGATTTAGCATTACCAAAAAATTATTTGCAGTTTGGAATGTCTGCAGGATATACGCCTTATTAAATGTGTTTATTAAATTAATAGAAGATGAATATTTCTTGTAGAAATAGTGTTGTAGGTTAAATATATTTGTTTTCATTTTGGCTTTCTAAGTACTGTAGCTGGATTCTTCAGAGTCTGGTCTAAAGCATGTAAGGGGGGAGTAGTTTGTTCGACTTGTTTAAGCGTATCAGCAGTGTTGCTGGGGTGTCACTCCGGCAACAGGGACATCCAGACACCAGAATGACGTAGTTTCAAAAGGAACACAGGATGAGATTTAGAGCAGTAGAATTAAAAGTGTCACTCAGAGAGGTGCTGAGTGGGTGATGCATACTGATTATAGCATTACTTATTTTGAAACGGGTGTACATGTAAGAATGAGTCATAAAACATAGTCTTTTTTTCTATGCGAGCCAAATACCAAGTGATTCATGACTCATTAAGCTATAAAATAGTATTTAGAGTGAGGTAAGCTCCATTTTATCTAAATAAATGCACCTGATTAAATGAGGATGTGATCTTATGGCAGTGGGTGAAATGATCTGCTTTTGATGGCATCATAGAGTAAATAAATAACTCGAGTAAGAGCTCTTACCTCCGCCTACTGGACAGGCTTTCCTCTGTTTCACTGGTCACGAGGATGTGGCTCGTGCCTCCTTGGCTCTCTTCATGCATAACTTCAATCTTAGGCAAGATGGGGGAAAAAAAATATTTTCTTATAAGGAAGAACTCGAGTCAGGGGAGGATGGGAGGAAGCCACAGTACACAACAATTTGAATGCATTCAAATACAGACACACCCCGGCACAAGGACGTCTCGTTTACCTTGAGACCTCCTTTCTTGCGAATGTTTTTCCTTCTTGCCAGTTCAGCTTCAGTGGGCTGTTTGGTGGAGGTGTTTTCCGACCCTCTGCGATTTGGTGCTGGATGAGCAAAAACAGGGCAACTCAAGTTGAACACAATGAAAGCCCCAATGTATGTACTGTAAATGTGTACTGTACTGTGTGTAGTATCTTTAAAATACCCTGCTTGCACCACCAGAGCATTTTAGCATCATTAAGGTGGTATTTCTCGAGTTATTGGAGACATACAGAGTTTATTGAAGGCAAACCGTTGGTGTGATCCCTTACCTGGAACCGTGGGTCGTGTACTTTTTGGTATCGGGCGCTTGGGGGATGATTCAGGGCGTGGGGCGACGGGCTGCACAGGCCTGGTCTGCTTGGCAGAGAGCCTCTTTAGACTGACGTGTCTCTTCTCGAACATTTCCTGGACTTCCTCCAGTCTTTTTAAAGCACTTTGCACGTTGCTCTGCAGAGAGTTGTGTATGTATAAAGATGTATAAAGGTGAGATGTTTGCAGTTTCAGAAAATCCCCACTTCAGCATTTTGTCTGGTTTAAAATCAAGGTTTATCAGGGATGTTTTAATACAACATGGGCACAACTCTGGTTTAGTTCTGGTCCAATTATAAGTGTTATCCCTAATCAGCTTCTCAACGATTATCGATTCGGGATGTCCAGCAGTCTGTCCTTCTCGAGGGGAGGGTGATGTGCTGGACTGAGGCCAGACCCGAACCTGCAGTGGAGATTCTGGCGTATAAAGGTTGCATACAGATGATCAGCAGAACCTCCAGCAGGTGCCTTATTTACCTCTGACTGCTGTCTGTCACCTTTAGTTTCCACATTCCCATGGCAAGCGTCGTCTGTTACTTTACGGCCCGTCACACACTCACTGTTAGATGTTATTACGATGTTTTACCACTAATTCGGTCAGACGTATGACGTTAATGCCCTCAAACCACACTACAGAAATGTTTACCTTTTTCACACATTCTATTCAGTTCTAACGCATTTTTTTCTGCCTAGTAACAGAGTGACTGAGATCTAAAAATGTATCTTAATAGATCCATGTGCAGATTTGGTTTGACAATTGTCCTCTGTCTACTATAAATGCACCCCCAACACACACACACACACACACACTCAGGAAGCTGCATCGATTATGGGTATAATTCAGTGCTCATCTTTTGAGAAATCCTGAGGGATACACACCTTTATGAGATCAGACAGGACGATCTCGTGCTGATTGTAGAGATCTTTGAGCTGACTGAGCTGCTGCTCTTTGCCAGTCTCGATGTACCTCTGGATGTCCTGCAGCGCCGCCTCGGCCCCCTCCTGAGACTGGCACTTATCCACAGCTTGAGACGCCAGCAGGTAAACACCACTCTCACACCAGTGATGCACCTGCATGGATGGATATACACACAACACACACACACTCACCTTTACTATTTACACAGGCCACATGCTTCAGATACATGACTACAGAAGATTTTCTTTCAAAAATTGTCTCTTGATCTAACCTTCATGGTTCCTCTATTTAAACCATGTTCGAATCTCTTCCGTACATTTACATTTTTTTTTTCAGGACATTTTTATCCAAAGTGAGTTGAGAAAAACTGCGACAAGCTTCACTGCAGTGTCATTTAATACTTTTATCGGACAGACTAGTGAAGAGTTTAAGGCTCAGATTAGTTATGTAAGCATATAGAAGATGTGTTTTTTGTAAATATTTACAGAAATTTACATTTAGTACTAACTTGTTAGTCACTTTATTGAAACATTACTAAACTTAATGTTTTTAAAGTGAAAACTGTTGCTTTAACCTCTAACACCCTAAACTAACACTTGAGAAAAAAGGCCTATTATTTCCAATACAAGTGTCAAAAAAAGGAGTTAAGATTTTTTTTTTAGACTTAAACATTTCGAGTCTGTGTGTGTGTGTGTGTGTGTGTGTGTCTGTGTCTCTTTTAATAGGGAGCTGTTCTGTGCCACTTTCGATACGATCCTCCAACCAAGTTCAAACAAGAAGTTCTTACCTTCTTACTAAAACCTACATAGTATGTAAGTCCCTCAGACACTGATTCGTCCCCTAAAGCACTTTATTTAAATCCTTAAACTTTTTGTATTTGTTTGGTTTGCAAGTAAGGAATGAAAAAGGGAAGGTTCTTGTGACCTTGTTCATGCATGTGTGGATCTCGAGGGACTTGGACAGGACTTCGTATTTCTTTTTGGCCTCGTTACTGAAGTCGGCGCAGACGCGGCGCAGCTCCACGCACTTGGGTCTGATGGAGTCGATGGCGTAGTGGTTGCTCTGGATTAACTGGTCGCCGTGCAATGCATGCAACTGAGCCTTCTCCAAAAACTCCTGCAAAACCCAATTATTCGGATGTTACAGAACATGTTATAGTTTTAGACCCAAATTCATAGAGATTTTGTAAAAGTACTATGAATATTTTAAAAAAACACACACAGGTTAGTTTTTTTTTTCCATTGTGGGAACATTGTTCTAATAGGAAATATGAGGAGATCGTGACCTGAGCTCTGTCCTGCAGGGTCCTCAGGTCGCTGAGCAGCTTCTCAATGTGACCGATGCCGTCATCAGTGTCTGAGAGCACCAGCATGGCTTCCATCAGGCTATCCAGTGACAATTTCACCTTCGCACACAGAAACACATCATGTACAAGATCGAGGGCCTGTATACCTGTATCACAGATAGCACAGTACTGAAGCAGGTGCATGCTTACCTCCCTAAAGTCATGCTCAAAATGCCTTAGCTGCAGGCACTGCTCTAGCTTGAGGTGATGTTTGGACCAGAACTGCTCGAATGCGTTTTCTGTCTCATCCAGTTGAGCTAAGAGTCTGTAACAAAACCCAAAATACATGCACATATCAGTTTACGGTATATAATTATATAGTATATACACATATTACAATAAGTTCTACAATATACACAAACAATGTTTTTATTTGTACTTATCTATTTCTGTTCTTGCTCAATTTTTAAATGCGTAAAGTTTGCAACAGTTCTATATGTTAACACTAGATATCCTCTTTTTTCAGCTGTTAAGATCTTGTTTAGATGGCAGGATGTGGCTTTTTTTGAAAAAAAACATTTGGTACGACACAAGCCAATGATGGATTATAAAACAGTCTCAGGCAGGTTGGTCAACGTCCATACTATGATGAATTTGTGTGTTCTTCTTGGGCCAGCATGGCTACTACAAACATCTGTGTATTGATCAGTGATTATATTTACAAAACCAGATCTTGATTTTCTTCTTGTTCAATAATAATAATAATAATAATAATAACTTATTTTAGAACAAAACCAGTGGTGTGGGAACTGTTCATGAGGGTGGAAACAGAAACAGAAAAAACAATTAATAAAGGTGTAGATACAGGACAGGTGAGTCACGCAGTTTTCAGTAAGACTGGAATGTTTCCTCTTTATTGTGTTATTGAAGAATCCATAGACAACTTGAATGATCATCTGGAGCACAAAGCCCCACTTTTTTAATCATTTAAATGTAGTTAGATAATTGTTTTATATTGTGATTGGGGGGTTGAACCCACCACCAGCCTTCACAACAAAAGTCCAACATCACGGTATCAAACTCATTTATTTAAGTTTTCCATTTTTTAAAATTTTCATAGTTTTTTTTGTTAAATAAATATGTAAGGATTTAAATGAGGCGGCACGGTGGCTTAGTGGTTTAGCATGTTCTTCTCTCAGCACTAGGGATTCCCTGTTTAAATCCTCAACTGGGTGGAGTTTCCATGTTCTCCCCGTGTCTGCGTGGGTTTGCTCCAGGTTCTCCGGTTTCCTCCCACAGTCCAAAAACATAGATCAAGTCAATTGAGTTCTCCAAATTGCCCCATATAGAGTGTGTATGTGTATGTGTTTGGGTGAGTGAGTGTATGCCCAGCGACAGATTGGCGCCCTGTCCTGGGTGTATCTGCCCAGCGCCCAAAACATTCTCCCCTGGATGGGCATGGGGAACCCGCCGCGACCCTAATATAGGATAAAGCGGAAGAAAATGGATGGATGGATGGATGGATGGGTTTAAATGAGATTGTATTATGTTTTTACAGTGTACTAACTTCTTGGAAAATTGGGTCTGTTTATCTAAAAAAAAAAGGAACAAAAAGAAAGAAAGTGGTTCAGCAGTAAATAATTTTTTTCATTTTATTATCAGAACCAGTGCTATTTATTATGCATTTGATTGTTGACTGTACAATCTATCTGCAATTTTGTTGAAGTTATGTAATGAGTCAACATACAATTTTTTTAAAGTGGTGGTTTAGTAATGCATCACTTTTGGTTTCATATAGAAATAAACGTGCAGCAAGGACAACAAACCTTTCCACTGTGGTTTGATTTTCTAGTTCGTCTGGATTCAGCTTGTGGTTTTCTGCTTTACTTGCCTGGTCTCTTATACATGACAACAATGTGGTTCCCTGTCTCAGAGATAGCTTCAGCTCATCCTGAAATCACAAAGGAAGCCGCATGTGTAGGCTGAGCACAATCATCCCACATCCTTCATTTTCGCTTGTGTTGCATGTGTTGCGACTCACACTTCGTTAAACTGTATGTGAGAACCCATCTCATGCAAATTTCTGCCTACCTTGAGTTTGTCGTGCTTCTCAGTGTGCAGTGACAGGAGGTCTTTGGTACATTGTACGTCATTGGGGAGCTCTGTTTCTGCTAAATCTGTCCCAAACTTCTGCAGCATTTGAGCTGTGGTCTTCACCGTCACCGCAAAGTTTTCTATCGCCTAATTTAGAAGAAAGGGTTGTTTAGAATCACACAATTAATATAAAGGTAATGCTACTGTCATGTTTAAGAGCAAGCAACTGAAGAGAATAACCAAACTGAGGAGAAGCCCGTTAAATAAGTATAAATAAAGAGTGAAAGCCTGGCTCACGGTGCGATGATGGATCCACTGGTTATGACAGTACTGCAAGCTGCCACCCAGTTCACAGGTCAGCTGCCCTTTGTCCACATAACCATGTAGATCTGAGAGGGAATTCAACATGACTATCTGAAATAAAATACAAAAATATGCTTCAACCTCAATGAAATACGCACACAAACAAACACACACACACACACACACACACACACACACACACACACTGCATGCTTCATTCAACTTACTTTTGAACAAACCTCACAAAGTTATTGAGACAGAACCACATCTTTCCAAATTTCTGTCATTTTGACAAAAATGTCTGTTTTTAATGTTCATGTTGGGGTGTCGGCCAATCAATCTGAAGGTTGTGGGTTCAGATCCGCTGAAGTCACCAAATATTTGTTCTTTTTGCAGACGCTTTTATCCAAAGTGACTTACAAATATCCCAACTTAGTTGGGGCCAGAACACAGGCTTAAGGGTCTTGCCCAAGGACCCACAGTGGTAACTGCAGTGGATCTGGGAACTTCAGTTACCACTGTGAGTTCCTGAGTAAGGACCTTAACCCTCATTGCTCCAGGTGTGTAGTATCACACAAGTATTCTTGTAAGTCACTTCGGGTAAAAACAACTGTAAATAATCAAACGTGGACTTAACAAGTCCACACACACCACCACCACCACCACCACCACCGCACGCCACTGCAGGGCTGCATGCCTGCTGACGCCTGTATTTTTCTTTGACATTCAGCATATAAGTGGTGTATCATGTTCAGTCACCATGACTAAGAATCATTTTAATTTTATTTTAAGTTCATTCTAGAAATCACAATTCTCTCCGTAAATGCAGACGAAGTGGATAAATAAAAATTTATGACTCGATTGTCATGCATCAGTTTGTTTTTACCACATATACACCAGACTTTTAAATAACTGCAGAAACCTCGTGATTGGAAGATGTGATAAGATGGTTGAACTGTGTGATTTTTTTTCTTACAGGAAGAAAATGTGTGTGAGACATCCGCAAACATCAGGACTCATGTTCTTATTTTTAAACCTTCACCTAATTGCGCAGTCACAAAATACTGTTATCAGCATTTCAGTCCTAAAGAAGAAGCATACAGTTCCAAACCCGAACCCACATTTCAACACCTTGGTTTAAGTCACACGCTTTGTTGGTTTTCACAGTGTTGGGAGGTTAAAACATTACGTTAAAATACCACACATTAGCTATTAAACAAGTCACATTTGATGGTTTTATTTCTTGTCATATAGAGTCTTTAGTTCTGCAAAGAGTAGTAACTGTGAGTCAGTGGAAAATGTGGTTTTTCTTATTTTTCACATCGGAAATTCACATGACCAGGGCATCCGGACTGTAAAGCTCCACACTTTACTTAATGAGGTTTAACTAACAAATGTCCTGACTGCAACAAAGTGCAGCACAAAGCCTGCTGGGAAAAAAATATCAGGTTTCATTGTTGTGTAAAATGAGCAACAAGTCATGTAGGTGTAGCATAGTGTTCATCAAAAAATCGGAAGGTACTTTTACATTGTTGTGAGTCCTAGTAAGGACGAAAGGGACAAAACTAAATTAAAGGGTTAGTATTGCAATCTTGTGGGGCAATTGTATGCTCATGTGTCTGAGCTCAAAAATGGATGAAAGGTCAAAGGTTTTCACAGACACACTCCAAAATCAGCGTGAAAAGCCATTTTAAAAATATGAAAGCTGTTTTAGCGACAGTTAGTTAACTTTGGAGGTGGATGTTATAAGTGTTGATGCATCTTATCTCATTATCATATATTTCATCCTCTATTAGGGTCACAGAGGGGGAAACCCACATGGACACTAGGAGAACATGGAAACTTCACTCAGATTGGGATTTGAACCTGGATCCCCAGCCCTGACAGGCAAATGCCACCCCTCTATACATTAGTTGATATGAAAACATGCGGATGTAACATTCAGTTGAGTGTGAAAAGCATTTTAAAGCTCATGGGGTTGGAATCCATGTGATGGCTTTGAAATGCTTAAAACATTCTGGTCTAACACAGATCACTACTGAAGCATGCTTACCGGTACCTTCATTTTAAAGTCGTCACGTTGCAAGCGGACGCCGAGCTCAGCAAAGGCCCGCTGTATGAGGCGGGAGGGCCTTAAGACCAGCACCAGCTGCAGATTACCCGGAAATGCTCCCTGTGGGCAACAAAGTTCATCACTGTAAACAAAGCAAGTCTAATCAAATAGCATCGTCTCTATAGACTCTGCAAGACGATGAAGTGAGGTCCAACGACTTGTTCTGAGACATTATATCATGATGCAAAGTTGATCTGCACTTTGGTTTTACTTATTTAATTTTTCATGACAAATGAGATTACGTTGCTTTTCAAATTCAACTACATTGCTACATAAACGTATTGATTCCGATATGTCAGGATTGTTATATAGAGGCTATATACAGTTAACTGTAGGTTATACATAGTTCACTGGGTCTTGCATTATATGTACCTGCTTGGAAGTGTTGTACTGTGTAAGCATATTGATTATAGATACTAGGGTCATGTGTGTTTGGGGGTGCGGGGTTTCCCATGCCCATCCAAGGGGGAACATTTCCAAAACCGGGCAAATACACTCAGGACAGGGTGCCAATTCATTACTGGGCACACACTTACTCACACAGACATACATGCACTATATAGAGGCAATTAAGAGCAGCCAATTCACATTGAGTCCATGTTTATAGACTGTGGGAGGAAACTGGAGAACCCTGAGGAAACCCAAACGCAAACATGAGGAAAACATGGAAATACCACCCAAATACGGAGGTAAGATGGAGAAATACTGCTGAAACCACACAGGAGTGGATAAGGGGCACAATTCTCAACAAATTAAAATAGTCTCCTATCATTTTCATAGAGATCCAGTCATACTACATATTGCTTAATAAGGAAATGCGTATGCAAGAAGCACCGCAGATGGAACAAAGGTCAGCAGAAAACCAAACTTCCTGTCATTGTGTTAAAGAGGTAAGACGTGTCTAGATTTAAAACAAAGTTTGGGAAAAAGATAAACGCCTGCATACACAGCAAAGTTGCTTTGCAGATTTAAAGGTTCGAAGTGGTTTTACCAGCACACTAAGAGATTTGTTAAACAAAACCTCTCATGCTTGAATTCCCAGAAATTTGAAAAAACATTTTACTGCCTTAAAAGTTGCCCTGCTGCATCTTATACATGACATCCTATCTTGCTTCCCTGCGGTAAACAATAGTAGACTTTTCCAAATACATTATTCAGACATATCACACTGCTGATTCTCCAATAAAACAAACTAGGAAAAAAATTCTATCCTAAATATAAACATATAAACCTGTGAATTATGGCTGCAGGATGTTAAAAGAGAAAAAAATCACAGAGATATAGATGTATTTTCATTACAGAACCAGTAGAACGTCATCAGCAGGCCTTAAATGTTCTTAATGCAGTCGGTCACATTGCGCTGATTGCAGTGTTTTGTTTGTTCACGTGCTCATAGACAGCCTGCATGCAAATCGGTGAACATGGATTGACTTCTTTGCAAGACATCGCTGCTCACCAAATTACCCACAGCATACAAAGGGAAAGCATTAGCCCGGTTTTAATTTATTGGGTCGTATTTACAAGGTGAAATGCAAGTGGGTTTTGCATTTGTAATAAAAAGAACACCTGTGTGTAAATGAACCCAACTGCATCGGCTTCACACGGGTTTCACTCTGCTGTCGCTGAACAAACAGCTGCCGTTTACACACAATAATCATTATCTTAGGCTTTTTGTTTAGAAAAAAAAACTTACATCTTAAGCGTTTTATAAGAATAATTTGAAATGTATTTATTAGGAATGGCATTTATGAGGCTAAGTGGTTGGCACGTTCGCCAAAAAAATGGATTTGGTAAATTTAGCTTTGGAAGGTAAATTGGCTGCTCTTAATTGCTCCTATAGTTAGTGAGTGTGTGTATGTGTGAGTGTGTGTGTGTGAGACCATTGATAGATTGGTGCATGGACTGGGTGTATCTGCCCAGGGCCTGAAACGTTCTTTACTGGATGGGCAGAGGATTACGTGGACGGTAATGGATGGATTTATTTATTTAGTATAATATCTCATTAATATCTCATCTTATTATCCTCTGGTTAATACTTTAAAATGTTTCAGGCACTGGGCAGATTCACCCAGGACAGGTTGCCAATCCATTGCTGGGCACACATACACACACACACACATACACACAATATGAGGGCAATTTACTGCAGTCAATTAACCTTGAATCCATGTTTTTGGACTGTGGGAAACCGGAGAAAATGGAAAACTCACTCAGACCTGATTCCCCAGTGCTGAGAGGCAGATGTGCTAACCACCACCACCCTGTGCCGCTCTCTGGGTCGATATAACATAACGGAACGCGGGGAAAAAGTTTGTAACTACAAACCGCTATTCGAGCCAGTGAGGCCTTGACTGAGCTCCACTTGTCCCGTCGACGGTCTATAATGATCACAAAACCAATGCTGGCTGCATCCAGACTGCAATCAGAGAAATAAAAATATATATAACTAGGATAAACTTTTTTGGCACATAAAATAATTAAATTGGAAAATGTTTTTATTTCTTATTTTTTTAAGATACTCACCTGGGTATGCTGGTCAGATAGGTGACAACATTAATGAAGTCTTCCTCAGGAAGCTCATTAAAGTCAGAGTATTCTGGAAACGTAATGATGGGGGCGCCATCTTTCCCTCTCCCTCCTGCAAAAGTTTGTTTTTTATTAAAGTATTATAAAAGCAGCGCTTGAAAGGCCTTTGAGAGGCTAAGAGAGTGCATTTCATCATTTAAACCACAAGATGGAGACACGGCGCTGTGTAAAACTCTTGTACTAAAACAGCATGACCGATAGGTGGACGTCCTGGAAAAGAACTTTCGTCGCGTTGGTCATGACATAATAACCTGAATGGATATACTAGTGGTATACTAGTGACGTCATTGACAAGCACATTTATTAGCCAATGCATGACTAATTAACATTACTTAATGAATTATGGATATATGGTTGAATCATCATATTTATATTTCATATATTTCTTTCACAACACACACACACACACACAACACTGGGGTTGATTCTAGGGCAGCTAGACAAGATTCTCTCCTTGTGGAGTTTTGCATGTTCGCCCTGTTGTTTGTGCAAATATTCAACGGTTCTGCCGACAATCCAAAGCCGTATGTCCCCCAAAACACTACACAGTAAACCCCCAAAACACTACACAGGAAATGTGATGCAGAAATAACACAAAACTTTAAACTGCAGCCTCATTCACATGCAGCTCCATTAGATCATAACATTGATTTTTCCTACAGTTAGGTCATATGAAGCAGCGGGTTGCAGTGGGATGTTGCATCTCTAAGCCGTGTCAGGAAACAGCAGGCTTGTAATGTAATATTCTATGAAGTTGATGGAGGCATCAATCGCTACACTGGAGGAGGAAGCCATTAGAATCCATTACCATTGATCAGCACCCGACAGCACAGCTGCTCAACCTCATGTCCATGTCTCCAGCCTGAACTTTTAAAGCGGCCAAGAGTACATGTGATGCTTCCTCCTCCCACCCCTATGTGCAGTGGCCTGGAGGGGGTGTGTGGGGGTCACAACTGGAAAAATTAGGGCGCTTAAAAAGACGGCCAGTGAAGAACAAGGACAAACGCATTCTAATAAACCTGTCTCATGTCTTTGGACTCTGATCCCAATCCTACCAGACGAAACTTAAACCAAACAGTCAAAGAGAGAACATGCAAACTACACACAGAATGGACCCAGGTTACCCAGATGAGAATATAACCCGGAACGACGGCATTATCTGGCTGCCCCTCTTCAAGGTACGTGAAGAAAACTTCAGACGACATGCCAATACAGATCAATATACAATAATAGAATTTCCCTTTGGGATCAATAAATTATCTGTCTGTCTGTCAATTAGTGATGACGGTCGGAGGAATCAGAGGGCCCCTTAAGATCCCACAGAACTAGTTTTTTTTTTGTGTGTGAGGGAATACTCTCAGACCTACATGAACCTTTAACTCTCAAGGATCTGGTACACAACCCACTAAAACTGAGTCTCAATAAACGCATGAAGCCCCCAATAATAAAGAACCTGAAGGTTCCAGCACACCGGAAATTCCCAGCTTTATCGCTGCGGACAGATTTAACAATACAGTACAGAGATAAATAACTGGAAATGCACTATAAATAACTTATTCATAAAGAAAAGGAAAAAAAGCTGCGTTCCAGCAGCAATCGATCTCATCCGACTGAAAACTGCTTACATAAACAGATTAACGTGCAGCCAGCGTATTTCATAACTGATTCTGTTAATGGGTTTTACTACCAGATAGTCATGTGACAGTGACAGAATAGAACATTACAGAACAGTTCTGACGTACAGAACATAATACGGTACACTATTATTATTATTTCATTATATTTGAATATTACCATTTACGACATTTAGCAGGTGTCTGAATTAGAAATGACTTAAAGTGTATGATGCGACAACTCGAAGCAAATTAAAAGGTCCCTGATTAGACGTTCTGAGACTTGGAGACATCAGAACAGTAGTGAGTGGTAATCAAAGATATTTAAAGGTTTTCCCTCATAGTCTGTGTCCAGGTCCAGGAGTCACAGAATGTAAAGGGAGTTCACAGCGGCGTAAGAAACACGGCGGCGGCGGCCACGGCAGCACTGAAAGCGGAGGCCGAGCAAAAAGCAGTGTGTCAAATTCAGTTTCCATGCAACAGAAGCCCATTGCCCTGCTACAGAAGTCACGTCCCACCCACTGCCCACTTTCCAGCAACATGGTACCACCCATTTACACTACATTACATTTACAATTTGTCATTTAGCAGGTGTCTGAATTAGGAATGACTTAAAGTGTATGATGCGACAACTCGAAGCAAATTAAAAGGTCCCTGATTAGACGTTCTGAGACTTGGAGACATCAGAACAGTCTCTAGCATAGTGCCGTTAAAAAGTCATTATTGTAACCAACAACAAAATACAAATCAAGTTCGTACCTGAAAGCAGAGCGAACTGCCTGTGAAGCTGCTCGATGATGTCCACAGCCATCAGCGGCCGAATCTCCTGCTGCATAATCTCATCTGTGGAGAACAGAGGAGCATGAACATAAGAAAAGTGGAATGTATACAGCTATATGTAACATGCAGGTAAGGAGAGATGGGTCCTACAGAACCAGAAACTAATGACATGAGGCATAACGAACCATCCAGGCATCCTGGGACGAGTCAAGCGAACTTTCTCCACTGGACGTATTGTTATTGGTCTAATGATGTTTGATTGAAATAATGTTTTTAATCTATTAACAGCGCTCTGTGGCAGGCAGATCTCTCTCCCTCACTCTCTCTCTCTCTGTATATATGCCTTCCATTATGAGGTTGCCTTCTGCAGCAGTGACCTTCAGCCTCCAACTTAATTTAAGCCTTTTTTGTTGTTATTAAGAAAAAGATGTTCAAAGTTCCTGTTTTAGCTTAAATCTGTGCTGGGATCATTAAAACTGAAAAGAAAGCAAACCTTCTCTATGCAGCGGCATGAAAAGCCACTCTGAATACATGCTAACAATTTATGACCAGACTCGAATGATTATATGCACTTTGAAGTAATATTGGGTTTTCTGGATTTAAAGCGGCTTTACTTTTTTATCCTAATGTGATTTTAGACAATGGCTTTTTTCATTCTCTCTCAGATCTACGGATGATAGCTGAATATAATTTGTCTCAGTCAACTTCTTTGATCCGAGGTTGTAAAGTAGCAAATATTTAAGAGTATCAGTGCTTTTCTGCAATAGAGCTAAATATAGTAATAAACCATTGGAACACGTTCCCGCACTGCATTAGAGGTGCATACAAAAGGACGATGCTCGAAGGGGGGAGGTGAAACCTAGGGTAGTGAGTGGTAATCAAAGATATTCAAAGGTTTTTGCTTATAGTCTGTGTCCAGGTCCAGGAGTCACAGAATGTTGAGGGAGTTCACAGCGGCGTAAGGAACACGGCGGCGGCGTCCACGGCAGCACTGAAAGCGGAGGCCGAGCAAAAAGCAGCGTGTCAAATTCAGTTTCCATGCAACAGAAGCCCATTGCCCTGCTACAGAAGTCAAGCCCCGCCCACTGCCCACTTTCCAGCAACATGGTACCACCCATTTACATTACATTACATTTACATTTGGTCATTTAGCAGACACTTTTATCCAAAGCGACTTACAAGGTGAGCACAGGGTTCATCACAGCATCCCTGGATCAACGAGGGTTAAGGGCCTTACACAAGGACCCACACTTCAGTGGACCTGGGATTTGAACCCCCAACCTTCAGGTTGATAGCCCAACACCCTAACCACTGAGCTACCACACCCCATTTAAATGTTAGTCGTTTGCATTCACTTGGACATTTTGACTATTCACTTACAACAAGCAGCAGGCCTAGGCTCTTTGTTATATTTTGTGAATTTGGTATGTTCTCTTAACCTTTACATTATTTTACTGTATTCTCCAAAACTTACGTAGTGTAGCTTGTAAATCAGGCTTCTAAAGAAATCCCTGCATCTGAATGAAGCTGCAGACCCATAACAAGCTTTCCACTGAGGACAAAGTAGTAAAGCTCCTTAGAACACTTGTTTTTCCAAAAAAACAACTTGCTTGCCCACGTGTCTGCTTACAGACACAAACACACACATCCTCCAGAGGCCTGTTCCAAAGGAAGCGCAATGTGCGTCAAGAAGCATGTGAATTAGAGATGTTATCTGGCTGCCCTGCGGCTACAGACTGTTACATGAAGGCAAGTCACAATAGCTGGCAAAAGAGAGGAAGGTCAATACAGCTGAACCACTCCCACCAGGGCAGGACACACACACACACAATGCTGGCCCCACACAAATGCAGCACTCACCACCATAGTACCAGAAGAATAATACATGTATATAGACTGGGTGTGGCGCTAGACAGTCTTCCGAGTTATTTTCTAGAACTTGAATGCTATGATGTTTGTCCATGATTACCAGTTACCAAAAACAGACCTCTTTTATAAAAGGATTTGCTTCAAAGGCGAAACTAAAGATGTTTTAAAAGACAGTGCACTTTTTCTACTCTTCACATACTTGATCTGGTGATGAAATGTTAGAAATATGAATTAATTCAATGTGTTGTGTGCAGGTGGGGCTACTGAGTGCCACTAACAGGTGACGCCATGCTACATCCATTAAGGATGGTCATGATGCTACATCTGTATATCATGTTTATAGCACGTCAATAATAACCTGTATTGTTAATAACCTGGGTGGCACGGTGGCTTAGTGGTTAGCACGTTCTCCTCTCAGCACTAGGGATTCCCAGTTCGAATCCCCATGGTGGAGTTTCCATGTTCTCCCCGTGTCCGCGTGGGTTTCCTCCGGGTTCTCCGGTTTCCTCCCACAAGTGAGTGCGTGCCCAGCGATAGATTGGCACCCTGTCCTGGGTCTATCTACCCAGCGCCCAAAACGTTCTTCCCTGGATGGGCATGGGGAACCCCACCGCGACCCTAAAAAAGGATAAAGCGGGAGATAATGAATGAATTAATGAATGTTAATAACCTGTATATTATGTTATGCAGTTTCTCATACATACTGCACTCACTGAATGGTACATGAGCAATGTTTTTAAATACTGGTATATATAGGAAGACCCATGTCTCAAGTCTATCCCTTTATCTTTTGGCTCCTCAGCCACAAGAAGTCGATCAGCAACATCACACTAAAAAATAAAAAGATTTGGACACAACTTTTAACCTTTGAATTCACTCAGTTTCACTCAGTCCCATTGCCACAGGTCTCTAACATAAAGCGCCTGTCCATGCATTATGGACATTTGTATAATTCCAGCTTTTGGAAAGTTTGGGGAAGGCCCTTAAGTTTGGGCAAGGCCCTTATCTGTTCCAGCTTAAGCCCAAAATCCAACATCCCATTTATGGCTTCGTAAGTATGGAGTGGCCAACTAAGATTCCTGACCACAGCCACATGAAGAAAGGAGATTGAGAAACAGGCCGTCATGTCCAGCATCAGTGTCTGACCTTCTCTTCTGGATAAATGGACCAAAATTCCCAGTGACACATTCAAAATCTTTACAGGAGCGTAAATGCTGTTACAGCTGCAAAAAGTAAACCAATTTAGAACATAGACATAAAAGCCTAATGTGTAATGTCCCGATACTTTTGTGCATGTAGTTTGTCAATACATCCAGAATGTGGAAAACGTGCAACTACCACAGACAGACAATAAACCTACAATATACCGTACTAATACCTACAGTTAAAAGGCTCAACAGTTTTCTCTGCTTGTATTAGAGCTATTAATCTGTATGGAGGTGAACTAGAACCTCACACACATCGTTTTTCATAAACTCACAGCCAGCTCAACACAGGAATCCCACCTCCTGTACTTGCAGCTGACCTTGATCCCCTCCCAGCTCCCACAGGACACTACTGTAATTCTTTGTCCAGACGTGCAGAGTAACACAAGCACCTAGATGAGAGTCTGTGTGCAGAAATGCTATATCCTGCATGTTGGGTGCAAAGCGACAAACAGCTGTGCACAAAATCCTTCATAAAAAGAGCAAAACAGTGTCGGTCTCCACAGCAGCCAGCCTCCCACCCAGCAACGACAGAACAATCAAGGTACTTTGTCATGAGGCATTCGGAGGCTAAAGGCAAAAATAAATAACATGAAAGACTCTGATATTGAATTAAACAGAACATGCTGACCTGTTTTACAGTCTACCACCAATGGCATCTCCGAAAAACGGCTTACCGATGACAGGTTTGGTCCATTTAATCATGTTGACAGCACAGAGACCAGGATCCAACACGAAATCCTGCAGTGTGAACAGCTTCACTGAAGCAGGAGAAAACGTTCCACCATCTTCATCCCTCTCCCTGCACCACAGAATTGCTGAAGGAGGCGGCAGCTGTGCCCTGGCAATAGACGCATATTTGTGGGAAGCATCTGAGTGACTCTGGTCACTTTTTCCATCTCGGGCGTGATTCCCTCCACACGAGTCAGAATCTCTTCAGGGACCGAACGGCACGTCTGCCAGAGATGACCTATCGTGAGGAAACGTGCAACTTGCCAGACGCCGTCTCACAGAAAATGAGGTGAAGGGGTTTGGAAACAACCAAACAATCTCGGTTCAACATGTGTGAGGAAGGAGGAGGGGGTGAGAGTACGTTTCTTTTCTGAGAGATTTACAAAAAAAAAAAAAAAAAAAAAAAAAAAAAAGTACAAAGTACAAGCTTTTCTAAATTCGGCAGCGATCCAAATGAGAGTCACATGTTTCACACATAACCCCCTCCCCCTCCCCTCCCCACTCTCTGAAGCAAGAGCTCCCACAGTGCCTGAAGAAACAAGGCTTCTGGAGGAAGTACACTATACCAACAAAAGTATTGGGACACACCTGTTAATAAATTTGTGTGAGCCATTGTCACACAAAGCCATCTATTGTGGGCAATTCTCTTCCAGCATGACGGTGCTTGAAGGCAAAAATCCAAAGATCCATTAAGGTAAGTCTGGAGTGAAATCACCTGTCTGGCCAATCCAGAGCCCTGACTCCAACCATATTAAGGCCCTTGCGTCCAGCAGCACTCATAACTCATAACCATCATAACCTGCTCTCACAGCCTGGAATTCCAAGCATCCCTTTTCAGCCCCCTCATCCAACATCAGTGCCTGACCTCACTTTACATTATCTAAACTGACTAGATACACACCAAAATCTTGCAGAAAGCCTTCCCACAGAGCGGAAGCTGTTAGAGTTGGACATCATACAAACCCTTGTAGCTGAGAATATTAATTATTTGGCCAGACAGCCAGCCTGTGATTTCGTAAAGAGACCAGTCATTGTTTTGCCTCTGTTTTGCTCTCCCTGATCATTTCACATGAAAACAGAACCACCTCCCCCCCACACCCCTCCAGACAAAGTATGCTTGTATTTAGTTCTTACATAACTAGCAGCGAGGCTATTAGACTGAAGCCAGTCTCCAGAATCGATACCGTACCCAACAGGATCGCTTCGTTCTCACACAGGCTTTAACCAATCAGCAACCTGTATAATGACCAGCAACTCATAACAAACTCACACTTCACAACCCTGATCCCAGTCATGTGCTCCACTGCTGACAAAAGAGACCCGGGGACCGAGATCCTCATCACAAGACAGAAAACAAAAGCCAAAAATAGCTGTCTGTCACGCATTGAGACCGTCTCTTAATGAACGTTGTGAAGGAAAATTTATCACATTTCCTTAGCAACCGCTGTAGGATGGTGTAATGTGTGGATCACGCTGCACAGTAACGCTGAGTCTTTCTGGTGTTCTCCTCTTCATTTTATGGCATAGACCAGTGAAGTTGTGTCCTCATGTCCATGTTATGTCCATATCAAAAAAAAAGATGAACTTTTCAGGTACTGGGCAGATGCACCCAGGACAGGGCGCCAATCCATCACTGGGGACACACACACTCACTTACCTCAGCAAATTTACCTTGAAACCATGTTTTTGGACTGTGGGAGGAAACCGCAGAACCCGGAGAAAACCCGCATGGACACATGGAAACTTCACCCAGATCGGGATTCGAACCTGAATCCCCAGCGCCGAGAGGCAAACGTGCGGCCCCAAAATTAATATATCCATCCATTATCTTCCGCTTTATCCTCTATTAGGGTCGTGGGGGGGGGTTCCCCATGCCCTTCCAGGGGAGAACATTTCGGGCGCTGGGCAGATACACCCAGGACAGGGCACCAATCTATCGCTGGGCACACACTCACTCTCACAGACACACATGTTTTTGTACTATGGGAGGAAACCGGAGAACCCGGAGGAAACCCACGTGGACACGGGGAGAACATGGAAACTCCACCCCAGATCGGGATTCGAACCGAAAATCCCTAGTGCTGAGAAGCAAACGTGCTTAACACTAAGCCACCGTGCCGCCCCAAAGTTAATATAGTAACTATAAAAACAAAGTTCAACCCATAGTCACCTATTATTATTTTGTAAGCCCACAGATAAGGTGGAAAATGTTAAGGATTTAATTTAATGTGGCGTTTCGGCGTTAACGCCGTAAACACAAATTAAACAGGAGTCAGAATATTTGCCTCATGATGCCATTAGCATATTTTCTCCCTTAAGCTTTGCAGCTACACAATCCAAACGATTCACTCTTCTTCAACAGGCTGGAAAATCCTCCGTGTATCGATGCAGAACTACAGCCATGGACTTCACATCAGTACAACACCAGGTGCCGTTGCACAATACACTGAAAACAGATACAGACAATGATCTGTCACAAGGGGTTCGAAGTGACCCGGTCTGCTAAATAACACATTAACCGCCTGGAATTTTCAAGGGACTGTTTGCTGGCACACCTTATGAGTGTTAAAAAGGGTGCCAATAAAAATGAATTGGGCTTTTACTCAAATTACTTTCCATTTTAATGGTTATGGGGCATGGTTATGTTTTATATCTTTATATCTCCCATGAGCCATCGGTGGTATAATGGGTCACATTGAAGAGCCTAAAGGTCTGATTGTTCCACCAAGTCGGTTCATCTTATTCTGCCCTTTTAAAAGCTGCCCTATTGACTTTAAGTGCTGTTATTATGAAGTGACCAGTTAAAGAGATGATAGCAGCAGTGAAGAGGCTCAACTGTTGAGTGAGAGACAGGAGGGCTTTGTGTGGCCTGAGAATATCCAAATCGTGAATGGTCCATACATTCACTAGTGATGGAGTACTAGAGAAATCAGAACGGTCTCTGAAAGCCATGTCAGCACAAAAAGGCTTTGTCAGTCGCATCAGGGATCGAAAATAATGCCATATTTTAAGCCTGCAGCAATGGAAACAGATTTTGCCACTGGGCTGAACAACATGGCCCTATGACGAAGTCCGAAAATACATGCCATCATCACAATGACGAGGTAAATTTTTTTCATTCTTCTACTAAACTGGGTCAAATGATGCCGGCTCCATCCTTAAAGGTGCTGAATGACATCAGAATAAGTACAGACATCAGCAAAAACACCACTGCTTAAGTTTTTGAGGTGGTGCATTAGGAACAAATGACACTACATAAACAAAGGTGCTGGGGCAACTAGTTAATTGAAAGAGCTTTTATGACATCACATTCAAAATTACAGCTCTAACATGAGAAGGCTTTCTGCTGAATTTTAATTGTGTCTGTGGAAATCTTTGCCCATTCCGCACAGAGGAGCATTAGTAGGTCGAATACTGAATGTTAGATGGGACACCACCCCTCCCCTCAGTTGCTTTGGAGTCATACAATTTCTCAAATCACCTGGCTATGTACCTGAAACCAACGTGAATGAATAAAACACCTGAATTCAGCGATTAGACCACGTTTGTCTTTGTATTAATAAATGGAATCTGCAATTAATTAAGCCACATGATTTAAATAAATTAAGAAATGGTTTTGATGAAAGCTCATGTTAAGGGCCTTGCTCAGGAGCCCAGTTGAGGCGATTAAATGTGTAGTGTCCCAACAGCTGAAGCCACCACTGGCTTCATTGCTCCTTATTATTGCATTAAAACAAATAAGTGGACAGTGCATCAGGGTAAAGGGTTCAATGAAATAAATTGCGTTTAATGCTAAGTATTTTAAATTGGAGTTAATATGTCATAGGATGACGTCTTCTGACTAATCTAATTCTAATGGGTAGTCTGAAATGAATTTAGTATTTCATGCTTTAGGGACAAGAAGCTAAAAGTAGGGCAAGCATCTCTTTGCCTGCCCTCTCCCCCACAATGAGGCAGCTCAGTCTCTCTCTCTCTCTCTCTCTCTCGCTCACACACACACCTACACACATTTATTAAACAACTAAGCGACATGATGCGACAGATTTGCTCCTG
This sequence comes from Corydoras maculifer, assembly GCA_019802435.1. NCBI lineage: Eukaryota > Metazoa > Chordata > Actinopteri > Siluriformes > Callichthyidae > Corydoras > Corydoras maculifer. Next base: position 335,127 of record JAFMOD010000139.1, read on the forward strand.
AATCAGAGAAAGCTCCACTACCAAACTAATTTTCCGAAGTAAACACAAACCGGCTTTTATGTGCGAGTCGTAAGATGATGACATGCCATTCAAAAAGAAACAATACTGCTCTCTGCTCCATTTCCAAAAAGCAATTTCCAATGTGGGACAGTGAGGGCTGTTTTTCCTCTGATCGCATTATACGGTCATCTAGAATAGGAATAAAATCTCAGAGCATTAACCAAAAAAAAAAAAAAAAACACGCTCAACTTCTATTTGGATGTCAACAGAACCATATTATCATGGTTCTAAACATCCAAACCTACAGTGCACATGTCTTCATATGGAGCAGTGAATCAAAGCCCAGCCACACAAGTGTTTCATAGCAGAATGGTTAAGATATACACTCTGGTTTAAACATGGAATGCCAGACCCGGTTCATACAGGTGGGATTGATTAATTCTTAGGGGTCCATGGCATGTTCTAAATCGGTCACATATGTGCTCCATACTGAAGGTTTATAGGCTGTACCAAAAAAGTAAATCAGGGAAAGGGCACAATCATATATCTATCTGTGATGTAAAAATGATGCATAGCTACATATATCCACAAGACATGTGGATTTCTAGGTCGCTTATCCGGATATGGTTTGGGAGGGGTGCTAGAGTCTTTCCTAGACTTTATAAGACAAGGAAACACTCTGGACAGACAATCCCATTCTAAAACCCGGGGGCAAGTCAGTGATTCTAGTTTACAGAATGAAAGCTCCTAAAGGAACTCAACATGGATGGAAAGAACATGCAAACTTTAACAGAATGGACCTAGGTTGACCGTCTGGGGATGAAAAACCTGGACACATGTGCGACCCACTGCACCATGTCGCTGCTTAAAAGGTACAGCAAACACCACAAAAATTTTTATATGTTTCTAAATTTTTTCTTACACCTTAAAGCCTGTGCAACCATAAGCCATTGTACTTGGAGGGACCAGGAATCGATCCGGGAACCTTCAGGCCAACCTTCAGGATAGTTCCTTAACCACTATATTCTCTGTAGTTTTCTTTATTTAATATTCTTTCCATGTGTCTCTGCCCCTCATTATTCACTGACTTATTGCCCCACACCTCTTTATTGTTTAACCTACCTCTCAATGTGGCTCTGAACATCTTCTAATGAGGATAAGATCATCTGATTACTGTGCACAGTTTCAATTCTAATACAATAGCTATGACTATATAAAAAAATAAAAGGTCTCACAACCGAGTCGCACACACTTCCTGTTCTTAAAATTTGTTTGACAGCAGAATCACCGTTTTTCTGAAATAATCGGAGAATAATTACTAATTAACTGGAACATTTCCACGGCATTGTTGCCACATTGCTTTCTGGCTGAGCTGTTTTCAGAAGGACGAGCCAGAAATAGTCAGGTTCTACGCAGACTGTTTCAGAGCTATTCAAGGTTAACACAGGGCTTTTTCTAAGTTACATCATCTGCAACCTTGCATTCAAAGACAAACAATACTTGAGTCATTTCTGGTTAATGCCTGCTTATGTTCTGTTATGCTTCATTCAGGGAGCCAGGCTTATTCAGTAAAGGGTATTAGTGGATTCTGGTGATTCAAGCTAATTCTGCCAATAAGTGGGTGTTAAAAAAACATTTTGAATTTCCGAACCACTGATTGGGCATCATTGAGCAGATTGCAGACAGCACTCATTTCCTTCACTGTATTACAGATGGATCATTAAGATTATCTTTATTCTCACTTCATCATGATAATTCAATGAACCGCATTACAGAAGATTTAAGTCTATAATGTCACAATTTGTTGTATAAACAATGTCCAAACTGCACATTTTATTTACTTTTTTAAGAAAACATCTCATACCGAGGCACCTAACCCCAATTGCTCCCTGGGTGCTGTTTCACCGCAAGGGTAGGTTATATATGGACAACAAATTCCTCTGTGTGTAAATACTGTAGGCAAATTAGATCTCTTCATAACACTGACTCGTATAAAGCATAACCATAAAACAGATAAGTGGTGTTTAATATAAACGCCACTTCACTGATTCACAGGAGGACAAACATTTACAAACACTGCACAACCTGTCGATTCAAAAATAAATACATAAAATGATTTCAAGGTTAAAAACTAAAGAAAATATTTGTTTTAGAGGTCAGACGTACGTACACACACACACACACACACACACACATTATATGAACATAACGGCACAAATGAAAGGTGGCTTTATCCCATTCTGTAATAAAAGGCTTATTCTAAGTAATTCTGCTCATAGATCCCTTTAAATGCTACACATAGCACCTTTAAAGTTTGTGAGAACGGCACCATAAAAACTATAATTTACAACTTAAGGTTTTTGTTTTTTTTCCACTCACGGTAACAGAACCTTCCCACATAGATGAGCTGTCAACAGATTATTACATATCCAGCACAAACCATCAGTAAAATAAACACCTGATGACAACACTCCATCGTCTGACACACACTGTACAGTTGACACTTTAGATGAAGTATAAACACTGTGCAACACTACATTACAGAACCTGCACTATTAGTATTATTCATTTAACTTATTTAGATTTAAACTACAATACTCCTTAATTAGAAGTAACACACAGAAGCCATACTTGTCCCGTTGAATGACTCAGTCTCTCTGCAAACAGCCAGAAAGTGGTGATACGACTCCATCTCCCCTGCTGAGATGTGCACCATGGAATAGGAAGCTGAGCATCGCTGTCCTCCACACACTGAGCATTTGGATAAAAATGTCTGGGACTCCGGAGTAACTTCCATTGCTTAAAAAATTTCACAAATCTGCTTGCAGTGTCCTACACTCCCTTGTTGGAAACCTGGCGTCTGTCCGGTCGTCTGCATCAGCTTTGAGCAGTCTAAGGTCATTCAGAGCAGAGCTGAGAGAGTGTCACTAGTGCTTCCCGCCGTCACCCTCCTGCATGGGCTTCATTTACAGCTCTGATCTACACCTGAGAGTCTGCTTCGCTTAGCACGCCAGCATCCACACCACACACCCCACACATACACGGTCCAGTCTATCCTTGAATCGCCTCATGGCTGTGCTGATTCTGTCTCTGTGCAGCAGACTGCATTGTACCAAATGGAAGTGATATATTTTTTATGTTCACAAGAGAAATTGCAGATTTTTCGTCTGTGATTAATTTTAAGAGACAGAATATGACTCAGGGAAAAAAAAGAATCGTATTACACTGACTGGCCAATTCATCAGCAGTTGACTCCAGACTAGAAAAATGTGATACGTAAACCATTAGTTGAAAAGATTGTTTTGTCCTCACTACACGAAAAACTAAAAGTAATTAATGTATTCTGGTTATTTGAGATAAATGCCAGGACTAAGGGAGAAAAGTTGTCATGAATGAAACAGTTGGATGAGCTGCTGGTGCGACCTGTGAAAATCAGGACATCGTACCTCGGACATCGCACACCAAACGCCATCAAAAGGAATAAAGCAGCTTCTAGCTTATGAAGTGACGATGTTCGAGGTCATTAAAAAAACATTCTCCATATCACATGTGAATCAAGGCGCTCACCCTTTACCATGAAGAAAGCGTTACCAAGGCAACTGGAATCTATCAATTGCAGAAAACGAATATGAGATGAGACAAACAAACATCAGCAGCAGAACACATGGGTTTCCTCCGGGTTCTCCGGTTGCCTTGAAAAACATGGATTCATGTAATGGCTGCTTTGAATTGCATCTATATAGTATAGTGTGTGCAAGTGAGTGAGTGTGCGCTTATCGATAGATTGGTGCCCTGTCATAAGTGTATATTTCAAGCACCCGAAACATTCTCCCTGGAAAGGCATGGGGAACTCCCATGACCCTAATAGAGAATGGATGGACTTCCTCATGGTTCACTAAATTTCCATGTGATACAATCAGAACTGTATTTGCGTTCAGCTCAATATAAAAAAAATAAATTAATTAAAATCACAGACATCAACCAACAAGAAAACAAAAATTTGCCAAAAATTATTCATTGAAGTAAAAAGCATTTTCTCCCATTTATTAAAACATGTTTTTGTATCCTTTTGTCCTTCTGTAAGTGAAAGTCGGTACAACATGGTCCGGATGTTTAGTTCATCTGTATCATTAACCATGCTGACAATCTCCTTCCTTTTGAATCTCAACCATATCAGCTCACTCAGGGCCAATAAAACTAAATAACAAACCATCCACATTGACATCAAAACAACAAACACATGGAAACGTCTCCACTGAGCCGGAAATCTCCCTTCATACAGCTTTACTTACTCGATTCTGCCATCATTCTAAAGCCAAATTTTTCTGCGTCTTAAGCATAATTAAGCATCCAAAGCTTCTTATTTCCAAACACAAATCCACACAGCAGTGATTCGTGACAGCTTAGGGCCTTAAAGGCAGCCACTTGTCCATATTTTCAAACAAGTGTGCCTTACACAATGCTTAAAGCTTGCGGGCACAGACTGGTTTAAGTACATGAAAGTCCACCGACTGGTACTTACACATTATGGATCCCATTGTGGAGAACCCTCTGGGCTGAGAGGCACTCGAGCCTGTCTCACTGCTCCCTCTGTCCTTGGTCGTGCTTTTAATGAGACGTCCAGTAAGTCAGGTTCTCTTGCCGGCGCCGTGAAACAAACTGGCATTTGCTTTGCTTTGCACAAATATTCTTGACAATGCCAGAAGCGCTGGGGGCGTCTCTTTTCCTCTCCCACCCTCCGAAACATTTATCACAGTGAGGGGGGGGTTTCAGGTCACAGAGCGTCAGAGGGAACTTCAGATGAAAGCCGGCCGCTCTTTTCCTCCACATCCCATCGTCTCTCACATATACATCCATGCACATACAATAAAGGACCGGAAGCACTAGGAATCCTCACCCCTCCCAGTAGATCCTCACACATGAGGAAAACAGCCTGCTGCAGACATCTCACAAGCGCTGAGGGAATACACTTTGCCGATAACAAACAGAAAACAGCACAATGGTCTTATTGTAGTGGAATTAAACTTGTGAGAAGATCAAGATGAGCCACCCGTTCTATGAACAGGCACGAGGAGCTTGACATTCCTGCGCATGGAAACTGTGAGGATCATAAAACTACCGCTGTCTGGGAAGAACATTACATCTGTAGCAACACATTCACTCGGAAAAACATGCTGCCGTCTAACCGAATGTACTCACAAATGTTTCCACAGTTACAATCATGCAGCTGAGACATTTCCAGTAGCTTTTATTGGTGCTGTTTTCAGTCACAGCACTGATGCCGTAAACACAATTTACCGAAGCAACTCCGATGGTTAGGGCAGAGCACATGGTCAGTTATAATACAGAACCTCTGGAGCAACAAGGGTTAAAAGCATTGCACAAAGTTACCATACTGGAGGTTTGAACAGCCAAACATCAGATTTATAACCTAACTCTCTAACCACTGAGCTATACTATATATCTGAGGTACCCTACCTGAAACCTCATTTAAGATGCACAGAATGTTCGCTATTAATGTGTTAATAATTAGTGGCAAAAATATGATCTCTATAAATTTTATAAATGTCATTTTTAAGAAGCATTTCATTTCATTGTCTTAATTATTAAGGGGGGGGGGGGTTCAGCACAGTGGCTTAGTTTTTCCCTGTGTCCACGTGCGTTTCCTCTAGGTTCTCTGGTTTCCTCCCACAGCCCAAACACATGGATTTAAGGAGAAATGGCTGCTCTAAATTGCCCCTTTCTAAATTGCTCCTATAGTGTGTGCATGTGTGTGTGTCTAGTGACGCCCTGTCCTGGGTGTATCTACCAGGTGCCTGAATTGTTCTCCTCAGGATGGGCATGGGGAACCCTCCTGACCCTAATATAGGATTAGAAGAAATATAAAGAATGAATGAATGAATGAATTATTAGGGCATTTTAAGCAATTTGTAGTACAGTGTCACTTTTCAAAGTAAGGGAGTGAATACAGTATGGTTGTTGACTTGTTATTATTATAATTATTATAATCATAATTATTATTGTTATTATTTTTTCAGTGTAATAATATTACACTGCTTAAGTTGACAAATAGACTTTTACATGCTCTAAATGTTTAATTTAGAATAAGTGTTCGGACCAGCTTCTCCACATCTATCCCAAATTCAAACACCAGCAAACGCCCAAAAATCAACCAGTCAACAAGGTAACATGCAGCAGTTTAATTTTCACAACGCTGCAAAACAGAATCTGTTCAAGAATCCAGTGTTTTTAGCAGAAACATTATAGTGGGCTAATTTTGGGTGGCTATATATAGTTGCTTGGTCTTAATCTGATTATGGTGGTGTGTTAAGAAACCACTGTCATGGAGAGTTATTTCTGTCATGTGCACCTTGGGACATTTTCGTCGTATGTGTAAATCTTCAACACACTGCCTCATTAGCCCAATTATAACTCATTAAACCAAACAGAAACCCTACGTACTCAAACCCGATAACACGACAGATCAAGGATACTTCATAGCTGACTTTAATTACCTCCCTCATCAGCACCAGCACTAAGACATTCCCCTGATATCTCAGCAAAGCATTTTTACATTAACATGTCACTGTAAATGTTGGTTTATGATCCAGCAGGCAGTCTGCATTATCTAAATTGAATCAGCTCCTGCTGAAGGTGAAGGCCAGGTCCAGGAATTATTCAATTAAATCAATACTGAATATGGTGTCATACCAAACACATGCTCAAAATACCAACACAAGACAAACTACTCATTACAGCAGTACCTAATGCCGTAATAGTTCACACGAGACCCATCAGTGTGCTTCTGGAATGGAGAGGGTTATTTAGTTAGGATCATAAGGTGTATATTTTGGACACAGTCAAACAATAAAATGTCCTTGAGGTCAGTCAGAAACGCATAGTTATGGATACAGTTACCAATAAACAGTCAGTACCAATCTCTTTAACGCACTGAAATAAAGTACATGAAATATTCACTTTAAAATGAACATTTCACATGAAGTTTAGAGTCTAATGCTCAGAATCCCTACAGGAGAAACCAGAGTAGATGGCATATTTAGTATATTTAGATGGCAGGTGATTATCAGGACTGTAGTGACACTGACATGCTGCTGTGGTGTTGGCATGAGGAAGGACACAGTTATAAAATAATGAGAATTATTTACACCACAAATACAGGGATGTGGTAATTGAGGCAAATAGTTATTTAAGAGAGATTTTAATAGTTTTTTTCAAATCAAGCCCAGAATGACAAACGATGAAGACATTTAAGAATCTAATCTACATAAATGCAATACATAAGATGCAGAATAGCAAATAACGGGTGGATCTGATCATCTGGCCGAGCTAAAAGTATATCTCAGAGATGTAAACAGGAAAGAGAAGTTTAATAAAAGCAACAATGTCAAGTCTGGAAAGCGTGTTTCCTCTTTGTACTCTCCCCCGGACCTCGATTCCATATAGAGCTGACAGAATAAACCCAGATGCTATATTCCTGAGTATGAATGAGGGTTATATGATTAGCCACTACTCCTTGCAAACCACAACAATTCAGGATGAACAGCCGACTGTTCAAACAACGTCTCATTACTTATTGAAAAGCTGTAAACGCTGCTTTAAATGTTGGAAGGAAGCTGTGCCTCACAATGCACCCAGATGTTCCACTTCTAAATAAACAGTGTTTGCACAATGCCACGCATCTTTATAGTTTTGAAAACCACATTTCCTTTAACTTTTAAAAAGAAGGAGCCCTATGAGTCCAGTTGACTCAAAAAAAGAGCCCGTGTTGCACCAGCAGCTCAAATAGGAAGCAGTACAAACAAACAGACGTCATAATAAGAGGTATGGAATAGCTGTGAATCCCACGGTGGCCCAGGAGCAAAGATACAGTCACAACAAAAGCAAGAGGTCAGTTTTTCAGTATGATGAGAATAAACAACAACAGAAAAATACCTGGGTTAATCAGATACACTTTAAAAATCATACTGTATTGTTATATACTATTTATTTATTGTTTAGACACAGCACCAGTGGGTTATTCTCACTGTACAGGATTATGAGAATGAGAAAAGGAAGAAGGTTTGACAAAGAGTTAGTGATGGGCTTCTAACAGGCGGGGAATGAAGGAAGGAAGTCCACTGACCTTCCTATTGTTCACCTTTTACACAGAGAGAGGGGACTTTTTTCGTCTCGGACACTTATTTAAACTGGGTTCCTGATGAGGGATCGTGTAGGTTGGGTCGTGTTGATGCGGCGTAACTGCATGATACTGCGATGAAATGACTGCTGAATATTCTGGCATCATTACTACTACAAATAATAATAATACATTTTATTTATAGGTGCCTTTTATGATCTCACGGTCACCATACATGAAGAACAATATCAAAAGCATTCAAATAACACGACACAACAAGAAAAACTAAAAAACAAAAAAGAAAAGAAGAAAAAAAAGTCCGCAGACTGTATGCTATCCGAAACAGATGAGTTTTGAGACGTGATTTAAAAATGTCCAGGGAGCTAATACTGCAAGTCCAGTCCAGTGGGAGAATACAAAACAATAAAACGTAAGTTTTAAGTGATTTTTAAATAAGACGTAAATAAAAAGTTTACCCTGCTTTAAACACTAAATGGAACACATAGATCCATTCTCTTCTACACCTCCATGCATATATAGGTATCATCACATGGTCTGGGTAGCTCAGTGGTTAGAGTGTTAGACTTCACTGAGTGGGCCCCTCATCAAGGGGTGCTGTATCAGGGCTGACCCATGGCTGACCCTATCCCTGGTTTTTAAGTAGCTTTGTTAAAAAGGAACCATAATGTGATACGACCTCCTCATAGACCCGCCTTACCTTCATGTAGCTTACGGACGTCTAGCAGATGTACAGTACTATTAGCTTCATGTGGAATCATAACTATTAAGCCTCCTAATTTAGTGCTACAATCTCATAAATCAGAGGATCCCATGACGTACATGCACACAGAAGAAAACATCTCATTTCTAACATTATTGACCTCAGAACATGTTTTTAATAGAAAACGCCCTCCATGTTAGTCACTGAAAGTCACATTTATAGTCCTGAATAAAAGCTGGGACTACATGATAACACACGGCATCGGTGCTCTATTAAAGTGTGGCCGACTATTAACATGTAACACTATTTATTAGCCTAAAAGAAACATTCTAGGTCAAAGTTCAGAATAAAACAGCCTGATTTTACAGCCTCTTTACAACCTATTTATTTTCATACAGAAGGCAGAGGGCCTTCCCAACACGCTGACACTCTAATCACAGTGAATGACATCACTGAACACCAGATGGTGCATTATTTTGATAGGTATCATTAAATATGTATGAGGCTGTAGATGAGCCATATATAATCTTATACTCAGAAGAGTGTGACAGGATGATGTCACGCAGTCTGGATCAGGACAACAATCCGTATGAGGTTTAGATACTGAAATGTTCAGTGCTGTTTCCCAAGCTAAAGGTTTGAGGCTCAAAAAAAAATAAAACAATGCAAATGATTATTTATATATATACACAATCACACCCCAGCGATGGCTGTCATATCGAGCATTTTTAAAAAAGACCTCCAGTATTGGTTATGAAGGGACCATAAAGCAAGGTCAAGTATAAAAAAAAACACAAGCAGGCATCACTCAAATTTAATGGCCCTTTCACGTCCTAAATCTCAGCTGCGTCAGTAATTGGGTTCCCTTAGTAAATTGTGAGAGAGGCGATTTAGAGGCTTCACCACTTCACGAGTCAATGACGTAAGCTGAGTTGGCCAGGGGCAGTTTCTATAGCAACGGGCTGCCTGTCTCTGGAGGGCCGCTTCAGCACCAGAGCATCCCGTAAGCGGAGGAGGAGAACAAGAAGGAGGAGGAGGAGGAAGAGGCTTTGACAGCATGGCACAATAACCTATTTCCCAGTCCCAGAGAAGCTTCTAGCTTTTATTCTTTTGTTTTTCTCATGAATAAAATGAGACATTAATACATTTGAGGAACAGTTGAGCTTGATACTTAAAAATTGCTGGTGCAAAATTATATATAACTGCAGTCTGTCATATAGTTTGTTAATATATCAGTTAATTATATAAAGTTAAACAGTCAATCATTAGCTTCCTTTGCGTCTGATATATAAGCAAGCAGCATAGAGGATGTTGCTCTCATTAGAGCCAAAATGACGCAGAGAAAGATGAAAGGAGGACACATCACCATGGTTATCGCTTCAGTCGTCACCACACCCCTTCAGCCCTGAACCGTCGTCCCCACACGCAGTGCCAAACAGAGTCATCCAGCACTCACCGACATGAGTGATAACACAGCTCACACGTTCCTGGAGCTCCTGGACAGACATCTCTTCCTCCTCCAGCCAGCAGAGCATCTCAGGGCAGCCCCTCCGATTCCCTTCTCACGCCTTTCCTCTCCAGTCGTACCCGGCTCTATCCTTCACGCGCCTCTCCTCCTCCACTTACACAAGACCAGCAGCCACTCCCAGCATGTTAAGCACCTCTAATACAGAAAGAGCAAGCAGAGCTTAAGGACTCAGCTCGAAAAGCAGCCCAAAACGCTGAATTTGTGCACTCTGACGTTAATAATTCATCCTGTGCACCGGCGCGTAGATGATGTTTTCGGAGGACTTTGAGCAGCTCTCGAAGCAGGTGCCGTAAGTCTGATGCCGGGAAACAAATCACAGGCAAGCTACCTGCCCACAGAGAGTGGAGAATCCATGTGGACTGAATGGAAAACCTGGAGAGTGAGAGAGAGAGCGCAGACTGGAGCTGGAGTCTGACTGGAAATTTGATTGTGTCTGCTGTTGGTTTTGCTTTTGTTTTAGACGTGTAATTGATTTATTGTTATAATTTGTATGTCTGTAATAAATATGGTTTTATAAGAACCCCCATAATATCGTGCTTGTTGTTATATTTAACCTCAGATCGTACTGCCAAGGTGAAATCAGTGCCCTGGATCCAGCCTGACTCTAGGCCAGGGTTTATTCACAGCCACCGTGGATGAAGTATTATCATCTCATTATGCTCCTGCCCTCAGGAGCAGAACCATTGCTTTGGAAAAGCACAGGGTGGGGATGTGCCATCTGCTTTCTCACCATTACTCACCGATTCGGCTTTGAGGTTTGAAGCCAGCCGTGTTACATCAATACATAGATCAATACAATTCACAGGGTGAGAGTGTATTTTTAAACAATTAAACCACCCGTAAATTTAACCATCATATAAGAAATGGTAAAAAGTATTGGGACACCTATAGGAGATTTTATGGCATCCCATTCTAAGTTGGTCCCACCATCATTTACAGCTGTAACAGATTCCACGTTTCTCTGTGTGTGTCTGTGTGCCAGAAAAGGTACTGATGTTGAAAGAGAAGGCTTGGTTTGCAATCTCACGTGACATGGTGGCTTAGTGGTTAGCACAATCACCTCTTCACCTCTGATGGATTCAAGGTCAACTGGTGGCTCTAAATCACCCCTATATAGTGTGTGTCCTGCGTGGGCAGATACACACCCTGTCATGGGTGTATCTGCCCAGCACCTGAAACGTTCTCCCCTGGATGGGCATGGAGAACCCTCCACTCTCCCAAGTATAGATTTAAGCAGAAGATAATTGAAGGTTTGCAATCTCTGTTCTAATTTATTACAGAGGTAATGAATGGGGTTAAGGGCCTTACTGATTCTAAAAAAGTAAAGGAACCTTTCTCAAACTGTTGGAAGAATAGTTTCTAAAACACATGGCCCCTGATTCAATAATTAAGGACTGTGTCTTTAAATATGTATTTATAATTTATCACGTATCAGCAATAATACAAAACAATGAATTCTGAATGCGAATTTAAATGTTAAATTCAGTTGGCAGCGTCAGTGTTTCCTTTAAGCGTTTATAATGTACATAATCCGAAGATTAAATTTACTTTTGTTTCTTTAAAACAATCTGACAAAAAAACGTGTTTCGTAACTCACCTTATGCTTCGTGCGTTCGCGTCTTCGGGCGTCGCATCTACGTCACACAGGTGAAGACCGTTAAATGTACTTGAAAGCAACACAGGTGTAGAGCGTGACGTCAGAAAGTTTTTTTAAAATATGCAAACACTGAAATGTTATAGTATTTATTGCGCAGAAACGAAGCCGCACTTACACCGCGTTAAATGCCATCGAAAATGAAATGTAATACTGAAGTGTAGTCCGTCCAGCTTTATTCATAGCTTAAAAGATGATCGTTTCGGATGATTTGACGACTGACCTCCGGAATAAACTTTATACTTTTAAAAAAGAACTAAAAGCGAAGTTTCGAGGAGCCCAAAAAAAATTAATCCGCTTCTTACCTTTAATTGTAAAGCGTCATACATACCGTATTCTTTATATGTGACGGTAATAAGGCTGTTTGCCGTAGTTTTATAAGGACACAGCGTTTAGTTGGTTTACGGTAAGAGCACCAACCCGAAAGGCGACTTGCGTTCAACGATTGTAAAGATTTTAGACCGACGAGTGTTGATTTGATAAGATCATCAATTATGTTTTAAATCTAATGCAAATATTTTAACAACAGCATTTATTAATAAAGGTAAAAAACGATTTAAATCATTTAAGTTAATAGGTTCATCATTTAATCATTTAAGTTAATAAGTCGAGGAAATAAGATTTATCCTCTATTAGGGTCGCGGTGGGGTTCTCCATGCCCATCCAGGGGAGAACGTCTCGAGCGCTGGGCAGATATATCCAGGACAGGGCGCAATCCATCGCTGGGCACACACTCACTCACACATACACACTCTATATGGGGCAATTTGGAGAATTCAATTTGACTTGATCCATGTTTTTGGACTGCGGGAGGAAACCGGAGAACCCGGAGGAAACCCACGCGGACACGGGGAGAACATGAAAACTCCACCCAGATATGGATTCGAACCGGGAATCCCTAGTGCTGAGAGGAGAACGTGTTAACCACTAAGCCACCATGCTGCCAATTCTATTACTATTTATTCTATTACTTTTACCACTACACATTGTTGATACAAAATTACTGGAATTCATTAAAAATTTTACCCAAAATGAAAGAAGCATGCAAATTTCACACAGACAGGACCTCCTAATCCTAAAATAAAATAAATGAAGTAACCTGGTCTACATATCCACATAATTGTGGCTTTGAAAGAGCATTAGTGAGTAATGATTAATAGGAGACAGCAGGTTTCTATGTATTGTATTTTTAATAACAGTGGTTATTCTGTCCTTAGTACAATTATTAACCTGTGTTGGTATGAAAGATGAAGCTGTAAAAATAAAACCCATATAAATCAAGACATATTATGCTTCAGTCATTTTGTTCCCTTTAACAGAACGTAGTGGTTGATGTACAGTACAGGATCCGAGAATGACATGTATTACATTCATCTCATTTACACCCACTGGCCACTTTATTAGATCCACATCATTGATTCTACACTCCATATCTATTTAATTAGCTTTATCTACAATAAAGATGCACTTTGTATTTCTACAAATACAGATTGTAGTCCACTCTAGTTCTTTCCCCCTGTTATCTAATCAGAACCCCACAGAGTAGGTACCGTTGAGGTGGTAGATGATGCTCAGCACTGCTGTACAATTGACATGGTGGTGTGTTAGTGTGTTGCATTTGTAAACATCTAAGTGACACTGCAGGACAGATGAAGGATTAGTGGATGACTAAAACAGACTTTGTAGTAACGAACAACCTACTGTCTCTGATTTTATATCTGCAAGGTGAGGCAATAAGGTGGCTGCGTCTAACAAAGTGCAGAGTGAAATCAACACAATAGTGTCTGAGCCTCTTGTACCAGCGCAACCGACACACCTCCACCCTGTCAATGTCACGGCAGTTCTGAAATGCATTCACCACTCAAATAATACCAACTGATGGACTAATATATATATATATATATATATATATATATATATATATATATATATATATATATGTGTGTGTGTGTGTGTGTGTTGTGAACACAGTACATACAATCATACTGTATTTCTGCATGAATACAGATGGTGGCATTCTCATGTAACACAATTAAACATGTGAACGTCCTAAAACAATGCGCTCATGCATTAATAATCTAACAACGTGCAACAAACACAACACAACAGGCAACAAACAAAGATACAAGGCCATTTTTCATTACAATGTTTACCTTATTTTTTCTGCCCACCATTGAAAAGAGCTGTCCTGATTCTGTATTGTTTAAATAAGTGAGATTCTAATTTAAATAATAAAGAAATCATAAGAGATAGGTCTCAGTAAAGTGGCATTATGAGATGAGACACAAACTCACATAATTTTAGTTAACCTTGAGTCACAAGATTTAGAGTCATTTGAGACAGGAGAATAATATAAGATTCGGGGTCACATGGGGCTCTTTTTTGCATTTGTTTATCTAAATGGTCATAGATGTAATATGTAAAAGTAGAAAATAAATTTAAAGGTTCATTATAAGGAATCAGACTGCTGAATTACGGACTCCAAAAAAGCCGAGATACATTAAACAAGTGCCTATTGTGTAAGTGTAATTTTTGCGTACAGTGCTGTCATAAGTTATTATATTATTATTATACATTTCAACCAACCTGAATATTTAACTCAAATAAATATGACAAATCATGAACTTGCTAATTAGTATAATTAATCTTATTCATATTTCAATGGTCCAGAGTTCTGGAATATTTTGTAACCCCAACATCCGAATCAGAACCCCCTTTAAAATCCACCAGATCAGATGTGAACACTACCAGATGAGCATCGTCTCTCACTGAGTCAGACAGTTGGTGCTGGGGAGGAAATCCTGAACATACGAGATCACAGCTTTCGACAGATAGGTCATGGTGCCATAGCTGCCGCTGGGGGCACTGTCGTAGAAGATGTTGCAGATGCCTGTAGCTGAATCTTTCTCCAGAAAATACTCATTGGCTCCGCTTGATTTCTGCAGATAGAAGACATTAGAAATGCAAGAAATGAACAAAGTGGACCAGCACTATTTATAAGAAATTACATTATTAGCAACTTTTTCAATAAGGACAAAGCCTAAACTATGTCCAAAACAGCCTACAACTTGCTACATAGCAAGAAATGACCCTATCTCAACAGCAAAGCTTGGTAGCGGCAGCTATGATGCTGCCTTCACCATGCTTCACATGCTATCCATCCATGTATTAATCCAGAATATAGTTTCTGACCTCTACCTGGTCCATTAAAAAGAGTTCATTCGCCATATCAACTATGCGGTCAATCAGAATAACTCCACCGATGCTGGGAATCTCCATATCAGCAACTAGTGTGAGCACCATGATGGCCTCCACCAACAGCTGCCTGTACTCTGGCTGAGGAACATGATTCAGCACTGACTCCACGTGAACAGCAAACTTGATTTCACCCTCTGTCATCTTCAAAACACACACACACACACACACACACACACACACACACACACACACAGTTATTTAGATTTTTATATCAAATTTACATGATAATCTATTCCGTCTTAAAAAACAAGATGAAGAAGCTGTTATAGGTTTTGTAACGTGTACCTCTCGTGTGGTGGAGGAGGGCAGAACATATCCTGCGATGGAGAGCCCGTGGCATTTCTGCAGAATCTTCCACACTTTTTGGTAGAAGCCCATTGGTACACGGTTAATGGCACCATCCAGGCGGCGTCTTCTTAACCACTGGCCCTGTCTCTCTTCCCACTGCAAGTGAGGGTCTCCGGTACCTGTGGGAGACATGATCCCACTGGGGCTGGAAGGACTGCTGCACCTCTGCATCACATAAATAAAGAAACACACACACACACTTAAATGTATTAAAAGATTTCTGAAAACACAAATTCAAACCAATAGAGTCCCCACATGTTGATGTCATAGTCATTCACAGAGTTCTACACTATTTGCTGCATTTATTATTGAATTGAGCTGAAAATACGTCTGGAGACAAAATGCCATTCCTGTATATATTTCTACATTTATAAATTGATAAGAACCTCAAGGTCACATCCTATACACCCCCCGAGGCTTGGTGCCTCCATTAACTTGTCAACACTCTGTATTTACTACCAGAGCATGAGAACTGAGAGAGATGGAGATAATAGGAGTTGGTTGAGATAAATTACACTCGAGCGTTTCAGAGTGCTGAGACAACACAAAGCATGAGAAAAGAAAATACCAACCACAGATACATATGAAAATTGACAGAGGAGGTCACAGGAAATGAAAAAAAATATATACAAATGGAAGTTGGATTACCGTGGAGCGAGGGGAGGTGACCGAACTGCCTGTAGAATAACTGCCTGGAATTATCTATTAGAAGAGAAGCAGCCAATAGTAATTCTACTCAGAGAAAAGTAAATAAAAACATGCTGTAAGAACATTTAGCTGAAACAATGCGAGCATTAATTAGTCTCACACTGAAAGAACCTTTAATAAATGCCGGTTTTATTAAGTAGTGTTCCATTTTAAATGCAGTAACAGTGGGTTCATTTAGGAGTTTAACCCCCCTCACCACATCGATGACTATTTTTCCCCAGCAGAAACAATTATAAGCTGGTTGGGCAAGTCGAGTAACTCCAGTTGCAATATGTCTTTAAATTCTGGGAGGAGCCCAGAGGACATGCACACTTCACAAAGAAAGAACCTTTGTTAGCATCAAATCAGGATTTTTAACAAAAAGTTATAAAGGCGTGTGAAACACTGCAAAGCAAGCCACCGTGCACTAAATAAAAATATGTGATCTCAAATGGTTTTCAAAGGGGTTTGAAATCCATTCGATCATCATAATGACATCATAAACCAACAACAATATCTATAGGGACCAGAACTGAACCCGAGCGTACACTCAGCGATCTGGAGTCATCGAGCTGAAAGCACAACACAACTGCATTACGTACACAGGAGGGTTACTAACCGATGGTGTGTGATATGCAGGTGAGGTTCTGTGTGTATCCTGCTACACCGACCTGTTTGATTTCGCTCTTCAGTCTCCTGATGCCCGTACGTTCCGTCTTGGTGGCGCCCGTGTGTCCGAGCTCGTGGATGGAAATGGCTGGACTGGTGGCCGCCGAACTGCTGGGACGCACTGTTACCGTAAACGTAAAAAGAGCAAAGTGGATGAGATCTGCAGGCTCGGCGAGGAGAGGAGAGAAGTGTGGGGGGGGGGGGGGGGGGGGGGGGGGGGGGGGGGGGGGGGGGGGGGGGGGGGGGGGGGGGGGGGGGGGGGGGGGGGGGGGGGGGGGGGGGGGGGGGGGGGGCGCCCGAAACGTTCTCCCTTGGATGGGCATGGGCATGGGGAAACCCCCCCCCCCCCCGACCCTAGTACAGGATAAAGCGGAAGATATTGGATGGATGGATGGATGAATATATTAAATTGCATAAATTAAGTATATCATTTGATTTAGTAAGGAATTTGACATTAATAAATACATTATTATCATTACCTGAACACTGGAGACTTCGAGCAAGTTCAGTTGCCATCACTTGCATGATGAGGCCTATCCTCAAGCGCAGCATGTCCCCGAACAGATTTGGCTGGGAGCGTACATACATTGCCAGGTACACCATGATTTCCTAGGTGCAGAAGACAACAGCAAGTCAGCTGCTATCATTCTGATTAAACCAGATCGATTCTCAGGCCTGGCTTTACCTGGGTCAATACTGCAATGCTTATATCCTGACCGCTGGCCTCATAAATCAGATTATTCAGTTCCTCGGGTGGAAGAGGACTAAAAGGAGAAAATAACAGAGCATCAAATCTCTGAGCTCTGATTACCGCTACATTCTGAGATACTACAGAGGTGCACACTCACACAGTGATTACTTTCTCTCGGGGTTCTGGTGGGAGACCCACAGTTAGCTGCTTATGATGTGAGATCAGATCAGTGCAGGCCTTAAAATGAAGCACAACAAAGTTAAAAAAAAAAAAAAGATGGATTTCCCAAGAGATGGAGTCGTACAGGAGAAGGCAACTTCAACCCGTTACAGAACCACAATGCTCTAAATAATTGCTTTTTGGTTTTTAGTAAATGAATTTTTAGTGTAGTGGTTAGCACATTTGCCTCTCAGTGCTGGGGATACAGGTTGGAAATCCCGTTCTGGGTGGAGGGTTCATGTTTTCCGCGTGTCTCACAGTCCAAAAACATGTATTCAAGGTAAATTGGCTGCTCTAAATTGCCCCTATTTTGTGTGTGGTTATGTCAATGCATCAAGCGATGGATTGGTGCCCTGTCCAGTGTATATATGCCTAGCACCCAAAACATTCTCTTCTGGATGGGGACTCCCCCACACACACAACCCTAATAGAGGATTAAGAAAAAGATAATGAGGTAAGATAAGATTATAAAGCAGTACTGCTCCACCGAACTCATTTAAATCGCTAAAATAGCTGAATGCTGCCCTCTCGTGGTAAAAAATACAAATTACCAATTATTCAGTTTTATGAATAACACTAACAGGCCACTGTAGTCTTTTTTGGCCAGATTAATGTTTTCTTAAGGAGTGAAGGTTGCCGAACCCATCATAGTTTAATAAATCCTGTCCCAACCTCAGCCAGAACCTCCACCCTCTTCTTCAGAATGCCTGAGATGTAGCGAAGGAGCCCCCACTCTTTACCAGCTCCAGCTTTGACATAGAGCTCCTCCAGCAGTGTGCGCACTGTGGCGCCCTTTTGCCCCGAGATATTCACCATCCACTCTGCACCCCTAACCATGAGACAGAAAGCACACACTGACTAGAGTCTACTTTTTTAATTAAGCACTGATTAATCAATATGATTACATTAATGGTGTATGCATGAATACTTCATAGCATAGAGGATATAGAGGATATCAGCCTGGTCCTGTAATGATGGACATTCGTGCAGATGCCTGACCAGAGCGGCAAAGTCGGTGTTGCCTTGAGCATCATG
The DNA here is from genome assembly GCA_019802435.1 of Corydoras maculifer. Lineage (NCBI taxonomy): Eukaryota > Metazoa > Chordata > Actinopteri > Siluriformes > Callichthyidae > Corydoras > Corydoras maculifer. Next base: position 354,074 of record JAFMOD010000139.1, read on the forward strand.
CGGCAGGTGCAGTTCAGCCACAGACGCCTTTAAACAGACATGAAATGTCAATTCATTAAAACATACGGCGCAGGTTAATGTCTGTTTTAATTATGGCAGTGACTGTACGGGTGTACAGGAATTAAATTAACTGTCACACTACATACATTTTTCTAATTGTAATCTATAATATAAATAATTCTAATTAAATGTAAATACAATCAAAGATAAAACAATTAATCGGTTTTTGGTTCATGACATTAAGAGTTAGACGGTATAACTCTATAATACAAAGAATAAAAGCGCTCCCACATGCCTTGTGTTGATGGGGAGTGTGGTGTTGAGGGTGTGGGACCTCCAGCAGGTTTAAAGACTTCCTGTGTTTGTTCATGATGGGTGTTGCAGGTAAATACATAGATGCCTCTGCAAAGCAAATAAAAATAGCACTTCAGGGCCGAAGCAGACGGGTGATTCACGCCCTGTGATACTCGTCTCAGTATAAACCTAAAGCAGCAGGAGACAAAATTAATTACGAAACAGATTTCTCACTGCCGTTTAATACTTTTGGCATCGTGCCCTTTGCTAAGGCTCTGCCGATTTCAGATGTGGACGCTCTCGTGTTGAGTGCGGCACGTTCATAAGACAAAATAAAGAGTATTAGTAAGAATGATTGTTGCTTACTCGGCATGTTGAGGCCCTGAACCTGAGCCATGAGGGTCAGAATGTCCCTGGTGGTGTGTTCAGCACTGAAAATATGGTGGTGCCCCCTCTGAATGGGAGGGAGGTGGGATGTTTTGGCTGTGCTCTGCAGAAGATGCGCAAAGTACTGATCCACCACGTCTTTGGAACCAACTAGACCAAAAGACATGAATGGAAATGTATTTAAAAACAGGGTTTATTACATTACACATAACATTCACACTTAATTACTCAAATATAGACGACCAATCAGAACCTGAGTTGTACTGTAGGTTTACAGAACTGTATGATAAAGTAACAATCTGTACCGGTCCTAAAAAAACTGTATTGTCTGTCCTGCTCATCTTCATTCTCGTCATCATTATAATCATTGTCCTCTTCTTCATCTTCAAGGTTATCTTCTGAGTCAGCGTCCATGAAGCTGAGCTTGGTGTGGAAGGAGGTAGTGAGGAAGGTGGAGAGCTCTGCCATCTGCACTCTGTACACGAGGAACAGAATGTTTATGTGGGAGTGAATGTAAGTAGGGGACGGCATTTCACAAACCTGATTTCCTCACCTCACACCGGCAAAGTAACCATCCTGAAGCTTTCGCAACGTGGACACGATGCAGGGGTCGACGCTTTCACCGTCCTCCACTGGAAACAGAAAGCCTCATTAAAAAATCATGTCCATGAATCATGTAGTTTAATAGACATTTCATAAGATTTGATTACTTTAAAGAACATGATTGGTTTGTTATTAATTTGTTTCAACTACAAGCTCTGTTTCTGAGGTGTGGGAAGTTCTGGATTAGTAATATGTAATGCTAAGTAGAAGATATAACACTCATGTGTTATAATGCAGATTTATAATTATAATTTATTAACATAAATAACAGTGATGTTTCTTTATTACCCAGCATGCTGTGTGTAATTGGAAAGGTAAGCGTGGGCCTCCCGGTCATCCGCCAACAGGAGGAGAGATAAGCTAACTCGGTTCTCAGCATCTCCACAATCATTTGATTATCCAGAGCCAGATAGAAATGATGCTGATCAATGAACTGTGTTTAGAAACAAGAGCCCCACACACACACACACACACACACACACACACACACACACACACACACAGACTGAGGTCTGACAGATGCAAAATCATGGGTGAATATTATTTGAATATTAATATTGTTTCCACCACTGAAACCACAAACCTCTAAAAAATGCAGTACAAGGCTGTGTTACAGATACAATGTGGATTATTCATTCATTTATTCATCTACCTCTTTATCCTATATTAGGGTCGTGGGGGGGTTCCCCATGCCCATCCAGGGGAGAACGTTTCGGGCGCTGGGCACCCAGGACAGGACGCCAATCCATCGCTGGGCACACACACACTTACACACACACACACTCTATATGGGGCGATTTGGAGAACTCTATTGACTTGATCCATGTTTTTGGACTGTGGGAGGAAACCGGAGAACCCGGAGAAAACCCACGCAGACACGGGGAGAACATGGAAACTCCACCCAGATGGGGATTCGAACCGGGAATCCCCAGCGATGAGAGGAGAACATGCCAACCACTAAGCCACCGTGCCGCCATGTGGATTATATATCCTGTTAATTTCATTCATAAACCACAGTGTGTGTGTGTTTGTGTGTGTGTGAGGTTATAAGATAAAAGATTGAGGTTTGTGGAGCAGATGAATGATTCTGTGTTCATCTTTACCTGTGGGGTAAAAATGTAGGTGCGATTTCTGATCTCGTAAAATTTGGACGTTCCCAGAACACCAATGTGCCGGTATGGTCTCCCGCTCAAATTCAGCTTCCTACAGTTTCCTACATAAGAAAAAAAACTGCAGTGAGGGTCAATCATGATATTACGACTCTTAAGATTATAAAACACCATGCTTCTGTGAGTTTATAACACTGCCGCCACCTTTAGGTGGAAAGATGTTAGTACCGATAAAGGTATTCAAAGGTATTCTATATACAAATCAACAGCATAGCAGTATTAAAATTATTTCGTGGTGAAAGTAAAAATACATAAGTGGTTTGGTTGTTCTGACTAATCAGTTGTTCAGGTATTCAGTGGTTATTCATATTAAAACATTGAAATCGATCATAAAAGCCTCTGTGTATGAGACTGGGATATAAACTTACCCAGTTTGACATAAATATGACTGAGGATACGAGCGGGGAGGATTCGGATGGGTTGAATCGCGGCCGCCGTTTGCACCTCAATCCCGTAATCCCTCAGCAGTCCCTGAATCTCTACGGTCTCTGCCACCACGCTTACTAAACAGGAAACAAAAGAGTGTATAACACTAAATGTTCCAGCTGTATGAACATGTCTGCATTTATCTTTAAGATCCAAATTTACCACAGTGGTTTACTTACCCTGAACAACAACATCGGGTTTATATCTGGTGGAAAACCTTCTGTTCAGAGGGTCAATCTCTCCTGGAGCCAGAAATCCCTGATTTAAAAAAATGAATCAATTTTTATTATAGTTGTAATTTTATTGTCCATTTACAGCCATGAGTTTAAACAAAACTTTACAATCTGCTGCACCTCAGCAAGCAGGCTGCTCAGGATGTAGAGCGACTGTCCCCATAAATGGGGGAGTTGGCCTGTAGCAATGCGGTCCACGGTGTGAGGGTCCCTGTACTCGTCCTCCACCTGAAACGACAAAAACTGCTTTATTCAGCAAATTTAAAGACACGTCACTAATAGTGAATTTAACAAGTGGAAAGGATTTAATTTATTCTTGCAACTGAACAGAAACATTCATCTCAGGCATAAGACATAAAATGTCTTATATATATATATATATATATACTAAAACAAAAAAACATTAGTTTACACTGTTCTCTAAATATTCTGTTTTGTTACACTGTTCTCTAAAAGAACATGTCCTTGTGCTCTCACCTTGTCCGCAGGCACGGCGTACAGCTCAGGCATCAATCGAATACCATGCTGGCCACGAATCACAATGCCCTCCAGAGCCTCTCTGTATTCCTCCACCTGTAGAGTGATAATAAATTAATACATACTGCCGCCTAGTGAAAGCAACAAGGATTACAACAACAGATTAACCAAACTGATTATTATTCCATTAAGATATTTTAAAACAACCTTTGCCGTTTGCTGATAATGTAATTTTTTACGCATCAAGTTCTTATATCGATGTCGACAGTAAAAACACAATGGAACTAAATAAACAAAATCCTAAATATGGCCATATAAGGGCATCACGTTAAATCAAGCACCTATTTTGGAAATGTTTGAATGCATGTGGGAACAGGAAGAAGGACTTTTTCTGTTCCAGTGTAGTTATTGTGTCCCAGTGCACCAAGTAGGTTCTATCATGTCCTGGTTTGGGTTTGGGATGGATGAACCTGGCTGGTCAACACGGCCCACTGAACTCACCGAAGTATCTACAATTAAAATAGTAATAAAACCTCATGTAGGTGTTATGTGTGGGTGTTCCAATGACTTTTCAGTCCCAGTCTCTGACTTGGTACTTATCTCAGTATCTCATAAATACCTGCACAGGCTCTTCATTAAAAACACCATCTAGTATGAGGTAGGTCCAAAAGACTGGCCATTCACATTCAATGTTCTCAAACAGCTTCAGTTCTGCAGGATCGTAATGAAGTCGAGTCGGATCCTGTCAACAGATAAACATCAGACCTGCAGGGAAACTTCTAACAGCAAGCACCATAAACTTCAGCAAGTAGCGCTAATGATCTCAGCTGGTTCCATCTCAGCTGGATGTAATATGACGTACCTCCTTTGGTGTTTTGTAGCCATCCCTTATAAAGCGACAGCATCCATAACGCCCCTGGAACAAGCACCATTATGAGTGTATCTGTATAAATATTACCACTACAACAGATTTTATGTCGTCTACATCACACTGGGACCTAGACAGAGGAGTTAAAGTTACAAAATACCTGCAGCTTGGAGATAATTTCACTTTTGGTGATGCTGACCAGGTCGGAATCTTCAACCGCAAACGCAGGGAAGGAGATGACTGAAAGCAGACCAGCATCTATCTCCTTAGAGGTGGAGGCTCGGGGCAGCATGGAGCACAGGATAGACTGAAATGACAGCATGGCTTATTTCAATAATGCACAACTGTCTGAGATTTCACTCCTCATCGCTGTCTATTAAATTAAAAAAGGATGTTCTTCAGACACTTATTTTACTACCTGGCAATGTTCCACCTCATCCGGAAGAACATGAATAACGGACTTGGGGCCACCATGAGCTCCAAACAGGTCAAGTTCATCAATGGCCTCCAACGCAGCCTATATATATATATATATACATATAGATATATATATTAGCGTAAATAAAATGTCTTTTCAGGATTAAACTATGTGCTATAATACAGACATAATCATACCTTTGCCATTCCAACTGAACTCCCGTTAAGTTCAGGAATCCCCTGATTTGTCTTGTCACCTCTCTCCCACATGCCATAATCCTACAAAGAGAAATAATAAGGACTCTAAAGGAACAATAGAGATGTGCAACTAACTATATTTTACTGACTCACAAACTGGATACTTACGGCAACTTTATAAGCCGCTTCAATGTAAAACACCAGGTTCTGGATGAATGCAACCTCATCCAGGTTAGAAATGATACGCAGACCTGAGGTGCAGAAGAAAAAAAAATCAAACTGAATCCACTCTGCAGGAACATTCATTTATTATCTTCCGCTTTATCCTCTATTAGGGTCGCGGTAGGGTTCCCCATGCCCATCCAGGGAAGAACGTTTCGGGCGCTGGGCAGATACACCCAGGACAGGGCGCCAATCCATCGCTGGGCACACACTCACTCACACATACACTCTCTATATGGGGCAATTTGGAGAATACAATTGACTTGATCCATGTTTTTGGACTGTAGGAGGAAACCGGAGAACCCGGAGAAAACCCACGCGGACACGGGGAGAACATGGAACGTGCTAAACCACTAAGCCACCGCGCCGCCCGTGCAGGAACATATACTGTGATAACATCATGCACAAATCAATTATCATGCAAGTATTTAAAATCCAGGATTCATCTATCAGTCATCTTATTGATGATATAAGCAGGTGGGTTCTGACCTGAGGCCGTCATCTGTGCCAGCATCAAAAGATACAGTGAGGTAGCATCAACCTGCAGGTGGCCCCACCTGTCGTCCCCCACCACCGTAGCACAGGTGGACGTGTGGTACTTTGCGTGAAGGCAGTCTTTAGTGCTCTGCGTGTGTTTAAACTTCTCCACCTTTTCCATCTACAGCGAAATAGAGATCCCCCATTTATATCCATCCATACATTATTATAAACCTAATGTTTTAGGTTTATAATAAATCATTTAGGTTCACCTGTCTCATCATGCACTGCAGGAGGCCTTGCATCAGCTTGACGACGCTCTGTGAAGGTAAAAGCATCAGATTACACAGTTATTAATATTTTTTTTTGCATAATACATGACCGAATCCAGCAAAGTTCAAATCACACCTGCTCGAGCTCGAAGGCCTTGGCTTTGTCCTCATCGCGGTCGGCATTCTTGCGATAAGCCATACCCAATCCCCACACGGCCAGGATGCTGTATACGTTATCTCTGACCCAAGCATCTTTCTGCTGCGCGCTAGCCGGGAGCAGACCTGTCACTGGATTCTGAATGAAGAGATAAGAAATAATACACTTACTGACCACTGCACATAAAACACCACACTATACCAAAAGTTATTTCATTTCTCTTTTTTCTTCAAACGCAGCGAATCTTAATCAGCAGTTATAGAAATGCTCATAAAAATCCGGCTGGTACCAACAATCATGCCACAGTCAGAAACATAGTTTCCCCTCATTTCTATAAGCTACATGACCAAATCATTTAACCAACATTTATTTTAAATTCTTATTTTGTAATAACTCATTAATAAACTATTTTAGGATGCAGAAGAATTGGACCTGATCACGCCACTGATTATTGTTTATTATTATTAGTTTTTTGTATTTATTTTTGTATCATTTAGTACATTGTATTGCACATGCTACAGCACACTATATGGGGCAATTTAAAGCGATCAATTTACATTAGATTTATGTTTTTGGACTGTGGGAGGAAAACAGAGGACCAGGAGGAAACCCACGCTGACACCTGAGCCACCGTGCCACCCTTACAGTGATTTAGTGGAACACATTCTGTTGTGCTTGTGAATGAATTTCAGGAGATATGTCCACGATGTCCAGACGCTCTCTTCTCTCTCACCCCACTTTAAAGGTGACCTTTGCTCAGGCAGATTATTAATAAATAACTGGGTCATTTGGGCGGCACGGTGGCTTAGTGGTTTAGCACGTTCGCCTCTCAGCGCTAGGGATTCCCGGTTCAAATCCCAATCTGGGTGAAGTTTCCATGTTCTCCCTGTGTCCGCGTGGGTTCTCCGGTTTCCTCCCACAGTCCAAAAACATGGCTCAAGGGCAACTGAATTCTCCAAATTGCCCCATATAGAGTATGTTTGTGTGAGTGAGTGTGTGCCCAGCGATAGATTGGCACCCTGTCCTGGGTGTATCTGGTGTATAAAAATGCTTATAAAAATCCAGCTGGTACCAACAATCATGCCACAGTCAGAAACATAGTTTCACCTGATTTCTATAAGCTACATGACCAAATCATTTGACCCACATTCATCCATCCATTATCTTCCGCTTTATCCTCTATTAGGGTCGCGGTGGGGTTCCCCATACCCATCCAGGGGAGAACGTCTCGGGCGCTGGGCAGATACACCCAGGACAGGGCGCCAATCAATCGCTGGGCACACACTCACTCACACAGACACACTCTATATGGGGCAATTTGCAGAATTCAATTGACTTGATCCATGTTTTTGGACTGGGGGAGAAAACCAGAGAACCCGGAGGAAACCCACGCGGACACAGGGAGCACATGGAAACTCCACCCAGATGGGGATTCAAACCGGGAATCCCTAGCGCTGAGAGGCAAACGTGCTGACCACTAAGCCACCAATTTGACCAACATTCATTCATTTCATTCATTCATTATCTTCCGCTTATCCTCTATTAGGGTCGCGGTGGGGTTCCCCATGCCGATCCAGGGGAGAACATCTCGGGCGCTGGGCAGATAGACCCAGGACAGGGCGCCAATCCATCGCTGGGCACACACTCACTCACACAGACACACTCTATATGGGACAATTTTGAGAATTCAATTAACTTGTTCCATGTTTTTGGACTGTGGGAGGAAACCGAAGAACCCGGAGGAAACCCACACAGACACGGGGAGAACATGGAAACTCCACCCAGATGGGGATTCAAACCGGGAATCCCTAGTGCTGAGAGGCGAACGTGCTGACCACTAAGCCACCAATTTGACCTACATTTATTTTAAATTTTTATTTTGTATTAACTCATTAATGAACTACTTTAGGATGCAGAAGAATTGGACCTGATTAAATTGGGACAATTGAAGTTGCGAGAGACAGTGGAAGACAATGGACGGACGGACGGATGGACGGACGGATGGATGGGTCAGCATCAAACAGATGGCACGTGAAGCCTGATGTTTTGATGCCGGGTCCAGGCCGGGTCGCGGTGGACTGACCTGATAACACAGGACGGTCTCCTGGACGAGGCGAGCGTAGGCGTCCAGCCGAACCCCCGAGTTGCTCCTGCTCCTCATCCTGCTCAGCCCGGCCTCCTCTCAGCGCGACAGCATGGCGGGACCTGCTGGAATCCTGCGGGATGTGATGAAGGACGGTCTGCTGTCCCGCTCCTGGGTCCTATCCCTGTCCTTGTCCCATCCCTGTCCTGCTCATGGTGACCGCTGCTCCGCTGCTGTCAGAGGAAGAGGAAGAGACGTGAGACATGTCCGTCCCGCCGACAGAGACACACCGAGCGGCGGCGGCAGGAGGAAGATTGCCCCGTTAACGTTTTAATGAAACTGTTTAACCTTTTAAACGACGCAGGGTCGATCAGCGGGCCGCCCGTCTGACAGCACTGACAACCAAAACACCCGCCTTCAAAATAAAAGTCCTGGACACGCGCACGGAGACGGTGGAATGTGCGCGAAACCATCGGCGCGCACGTTTTCATTTCATTATCTTCCGCTTTATCCGCTTTATTATTAGGGTCGCGCGCGGGGGGGGAGGGGTGTTCCCCATGTCCATCCAAGGAAGAACGTTTCTGGGCAAATACACCCAGGACAGGGCGCCAATCTATCACTGGACACACACTCACTCACACAGACACACTCTATATGGGGCAATTTGGAGCATTCCATTGACTTTGATCCATGTTTTTGGACTGTGGGAGGAAACCGGAGAACCCGGGGGAAACCCACGCGGACATGGGGGAGAAGATGGAAACTCCACCCAGATGGGATGGGATTCGAGCCGGGGATCCCTAGCGCTGAGAGGAGAACATGCTAAACCACTAAGCCACGGGCACGCACATTTTAATTATTAGAATTAGGCGATTTATTTAGTTCCACTGTTACAGGTGTATAAAATCAAACAGTAAGAAAAGCTCAGGGTGACTTATTGGAAACTATTTGGGAGGGAATCCTAAATAAAAAAGCGACATCATTACGGTTATGTTTTTACAGACATCCTTATTTAGAAATACGCTCCGCAGTGGAGACGTAAATTAGCAAATTATTCCATAAACAGGGCGGCACGTTCGTCTCTCAGAGCTCGGGAATCCCGGTTCGAATCCCCATCTGGGTGGAGTTTCCATGTTCTCCCCGTGTACGCATGGGTTTCCTCCGGGTTCTCCGTTTTCCTCCCACACTCCAAAAACATGGATCAAGTCAATTGAGTTCTCCAAATTGCCCCATATGGAGCGTGTGTGTGTGTGTGTGTGTGTGTGTGTGTGAGTGAGTGTGTGTCCAGCGATCCAGTAATAGATTCGACACAATGAATGAATGATTCTGAGTCTATGTAGTACCTCCCGTCCTGTAGATGGCGCACCAGGCCGAATGACCGATCATCTCAGCAGCCAATAAAGTCAATAAAGTCGAGCAGAATAAGAGGCTTTTCTACACGCCGCTCGTTGCTTTGTCGTGTGTGTTCGTCGTTTCGGTTTTCGTCATGTCGATTAAATTGAACGCGCTTTTTAGCGACTCGTACATCGATATCAGTCAATACCGCGATCAGCATTTCAAGGTAAGCGAACCGAACGCCGGCGGAGAAGAACGTCGCAGGTCACATTCATTCAACATCGACACAGATCGAGAAACCAAACCCGTAACGTTAATAATGAACGTGTTCGTGTTGTTTACGTTTAAAACTCTCTGCCTTTCACTGAATTTAGTTCACATGTCGAGATTATGACGTTAACACCGAACAGTGAGGAACATGATGGAGGTCAGCAGCCATCAACACTGACCATTCCGACAGAACGGGTTTAGGATGACGTTTCTGATCTGATTATTATCTTCCGCTTTATCCTCTATTAGGGTCGCGCGGGGGTTTCCCCCATGAGAACGTCTCGGGCGCTGGGCAGATGCACCCAGGACAGGGCGCCAATCTATCACTGGACACACACTCACTCACACACACACTCTATATGGGGCAATTTGGAGCATTCCATTGACTTTGATCCATGTTTTTGGTCTGTGGGAGTAACCCGGAGGAAACCCACGCGGACACGGGGAGAACATGAAAACTCCACCCAGATGGGGATTCGCACCGGGAATCCCTAGCGCTGAGAGGAGAACGTGCTAAACCACTAAGCCAACGTGCCGTCCTGATTATCCATGACAATAAAATTAAACCTTAAGAAAAAAAAAAGTAAAAGTTTTAGACACACCTCCTTTGTGTTCCACTTACCGTCAAGATGGACTTTGTAGTTCTACAGTTCCAAACTGTAGTCCATCTGTTTGTGGACTGCAGTACATATCGTCTACTCTGTCCTCTGATGGTCAGGACCTCAATAGAACCATCACAGAGCAGGGAGTATTGGGTGGGGTGCATTAGTCCTATCCCAGCAGTGACACTGATGTGGAGAAATGAAACTACACTAAACCCCCCCCCTCACCACATCAGTGTCACTGCAGAACTGACCATAAACAATCCACCACCCAAATGATGCCTGTTCTGTGATGCTCCTGGTGATTAAAGAAAACAGTACAGAGGATTAAAAACAGATGTAATTGTGTCGACACAAGGATGTGCACCTACTGATCGGATTATCTATAAGGATAGATGAATATAATACATGGACATGTGGCATGTAATATTTTAGTGGTACAGTTTTTTTTACAGTTCGAATGATATCGGTGGTTCTCAGTCTTTGTAGGCACCACTGTAATCGGTGCTCGTGTTCTCTTACAGGGAAACCGGCATGAGCAAGAGAAGCTGCTGAAGCAAAGCAACACTCTTTATGTCGGCAACCTTTCGTTTTACACGACAGAGGAGCAAGTGTACGAGCTGTTCTCCAAAAGTGGAGACGTGAAACGAATCGTCATCGGGCTGGACAAAGTTAAGAAGACGGCCTGTGGATTTTGCTTTGTGGAGTATCCTTTCGTCTCTCAGGGCAGTGTTTCTACTGAGAGCCTCATTTAAATGTGTTTTTAAACTTCAGGTGCAAATAAATCAGGCTTTTTAAACCATTACGTCCATTAGATGTGTAAATCACTATATATCTGAAATCATATTTACACCTATTCAGTTGTCTTCTGCTGTGCGTCACAGGATTTAATTAAAGGTTGTCCTTAACACACTAATTAGATATTACACGCGAGATGGTGCTGAGAATGCCATGAGATTCATCAACGGAACCAGACTGGACGATCGGATCATCAGAACAGATTGGGACGCCGGCTTTAAAGAGGGGCGGCAGTACGGCCGGGGCAAATCTGGCGGTCAGGTGAGTGTGAACACGTCGTGTTTGCTCATTCTGCTGCAGTCAGCATTTTTCTTTTGCTGAATTTTTAATTCCAGCAGTTTTCACAGACCTGTCGCTTTGTTTTCAGGTCAGAGACGAATACAGACAGGATTACGATCCCGCACGAGGCGGCTACGGGAAACTGGCTCAGCTACAACGTGGGGGAGATGGACCAAACAAGTTTTAGGTAGAAGGCCTGCGACTATGATGGCGAGATTTAAGTTAATGTACATAATAGCTGTGCTGCGTTCACTGCAAACACGGGCCATGATTTGATTAGAACATTTTTAATTATCCAGTTTGTATTTCATTTTTCTAATAAAATGCCAGTATTTTAATCATTTGTTGTTTCATCAATGGCCACAGAGTGATGGATCTCTGGCCTGGGGCTGGTGTCCTTTACTCTATTGGTTAGTTGCTTAATAAAAACAGTTGACAATCCTATAGCTTCCTTATTGAAACTAGGAAACATCTAAAAACATTACTAACTAGAGACAATCTATGACTTCCCAAAGAGAGAACATGCAAACTCCACTGTTAAGTGTGGGGTTGCACACCAGATAGACCCTGGCTGAATATTATAATAATCGTTTCTGTGAATGCAGCATTGTGCTTCTTTACTGTGTCCTATACCACGACTGCGGAAGTAATTACAAAAATCGAAATAATATAACAGACCACCTGTAAATGCTGAAAAAGCAACGGGCTCTTCTGCATCTGCGACAGAGCTGGAGTCATCAGCTGCCTGTGTGCAACATGAACACATCACACCTGAATAACAGACATAAAATGCAACACAGGTAATCCAGAATGGTTTTATGTGATCATTTAAATAATGGCATAGTAGTCAAAACAGAAGAACTGAAGCTTCGCAATGAGGTCATATTTTGTAGTTACACATCTAGTAACTAAAAATACAGTATCCCACAAATTTGACGTCGAACCGTTTCATACTGTTGGTCTCTTTAGGCAGTCATAAAAAGGAAGGGGGGGTGGAAATGCTTCGGAAGTACAACATCCGCCCCATCGGATCCACACAGTGATTTACAGATCCTGACTCTCATAATAAACCCAAGCTGTGTTACTGACTCCCAGATCTCAGGCCTACAGCTGTTCTAACCACTTTCACAGTCAGATCAGTCAAACTAAAATTTAACTACTGAATCAACTCGAATTCCAACTCGAAACCGAACACAAGGTACAGACGGAAGTCTGGGGCGGAACGTGGAAAGGAACCCTACTTGCTACAGAAACTGATGGGAGGCCACTGCGCTTAAAAAGAGCATTAAAGAAAGTGTCTAGAGTGCTTCTAATAAAGTATGAAAGATTTAAAAACAGGCCTGGGTCATTTGAAATGGAGAGTCACGGTCCTAATTCCACAATCGAGGTTCATCACGCCCTACAGTACATTCATTTACAAGTTTGTATTATTTTTCTTTAACTCTGCGCGTGCTGCATCCGGGACGCAGTTAAGAGTATAAAACACTGATCTTTAAAGTTGCACACTGCATATTCGTGGTAAAGAAACCTGAACGGACCACGGATTGTGATACGGATAAAACATCGAACGAGCTGCTTCAGCCGGAAATGTACAAAAGAGAACTGGGATGTCCAAAGTTATTAAAAGCGCCGATACCCGGCGTTCGTCGTCGTCCGCGCGTGAAGCCAAGCTGCTTCACTTCCTGAACGCAAGAGTACGTTGCTCAGAAACGCGAACCGTTTGGCATTTTATGTCCGAAGGCGTGAAGTCCAGCTATGGAACCAACAAGGTAAAATGATTCCAGTGCTGGATCGTCACGCGGAGAACAGATTAGACTTGCTTTTGGATGTCAGTGAGTTTGCAGTCACACAGCTCTTTATATATCCTTTTGCGCACCTTAGGCATGTCCTCCTGCGTGAAGTGTAATGGTTCTTTAAACGCCAGGCACTTACAGTACTGCAGAGACGGAAAGAAACAGAGTTTGGATTCAATACAGATATTTAGTAGACCCCTCAGTTCATTCATTCATTATACGCTTTATCCTCTATTTTTCCCCATGCCCATCCAGGGGAGAACGTTTCGAGCGCTGGGCAGATACACTCAGGACAGGGCGCCAATCTATCGCTGGGCACACACACAGACACGCACACATACACACTTTATATGGGGCAATTTGGAGAACTCAATTGACTTGAACCATGTTTTTGGACTGCGGGAGGAAACCGGAGAACCCGGAGGAAACCCACGCGGACACGGGGACAACATGGAAACTCCACCCAGATGGGGATTCGAACAGGGAATCCCTAGTGCTGAGAGGAGAACATGCTAACCACTAAGCCACCGCCCCCCCCCCCCCCCCCCCCCCCCCAGTTCATATAAATGTCATTTTGTGACCGTGTTGATCAGACACTGGTTGGTGAATGGGAGGCGGAGCCAATTAAATGAGCTCTTAGGGAGGAAGAGGCACAAGGATGCAAACGCTCCCATTTCCAGGAGTGACCATGCGCTGCTCTTAAAATCCGAGTCTATTACCTCCCTCGTTTTCTCGGCTCCGCCTCCCATTCACCGCTCCACAAAGTCGCGGTTACAAACCTGATGAAAGCATCTTCTGTAACTTACCTCCAAGACAAAAACGCCACAGTCATTATCATTCTTCTGTTGTGGAATGCCCTGCAGACAAAAGAAAAATGAAAGCCATGCCCAGTTCAGTGTTCCCTCCATCTTTTGTGCCATTTTGTTTACTCATTTCCCATTTTGTTTCCCTATTTCCCTATTCTTTGGGGTAGTGGAAGGTGCTCATACGATGAAAGGTGGTCACAGTAGGTTACATTCATATTGCCACTCTACCTACCGGCCTGATTCTGGAAAGTGAGAGAGAACCCACTATGCCAACTCTACATAGGAATTAATCCCAGAACCTCCTTATATGTGGAAAGCTATAAATACCTCCACCAACATGGTAATTACCCCTTGTTTTGCCTTTCTACCACTGCTCCTCTTACAGTGGGGTCTGTTTAAGCTACGACTCCCTCCTTCCTCCAATTCTTTATTTAAAAACTCACCATTGGATTCCTCTGTGCAGGGTGCAGAGATTAGACCACTACACCACTATATGAAGTTTGCTTTAGATCTGTTCAGAGTGTCACAACAAAATGAGCACCTGAGAGCTAAAGGCCTGGTGGTGAAAACTATCTAATTTTAAAATCACATGTACATTTAAACCTCGCCATCTAAACCAGTGAGTTCCGTAACAGTTAACCGAGCCACGGTTTCGGTATCATAGCAGTTAAAGAGGAAGCGAATCCAGACTTCAGTACAAACCTTATTAACAGTCATCTTCCAGCCTTTTTGAAAAGCAGCATGTTTCTTTTCTTTTGCTTCTGCGATGATGTATTTCACAATGTTCTGTTTGAATAAGAACAGCTTTTACTGTAACGATCTACAGCAACGTTACGACATGGACCACGTTCGGACGGCACTCACTTCAACAGCAAACTTAAATAATATTCCTTGGGAATCATAGAAGTTGATGTTTTGCTTGGAGACGTCCACAGTGATGAGGGACCAGTGGATCTCCAGGTGAAGAGGAATCAGCAGCAGTTGTTTTGAGAACACGTCCACCTAAAGGCAACCAGGATAGGAGTCATAATGCATAATCAAATTATGAAAAGCGGCTGCCACATCGCTTATAATCCCTCAAATAACAGTTGCCACAACTTGTATAATCCCTCAGACAACAGTTGCCACAACTACTATAGTCCTATTGTAATCTCTTAAACAATGGTTGCCACAACCACTAAATCCCAACACAACAAGAGTGAGCGCTGTGCTCCTGCAGGAGTTTGGTTCTCCAAGTTAGCAAGAAAAAGTTGCTTGTTTTCCATAACAAAATGTAAATAACTAAACATCTGACAATATCTTTTTTAATAATGCCCGTTTTGTTGAATAGGACACATATTTAATTATGACGCAGCAGTACCTTTTTGGTCCACCTTTTGACTCCTTCAAATCCTTTTGCTACAAGCTGTCTGTAAAAGAAACTATTAAAGAAATGGACCTGAAAATAAAAAACAAAGAGAAGATGTCTAACGTTAACCAACTGAATGAAAATCACCCCCCCCACACACACACAACTAATTTAACAAAAACAACTCGCAGTGCTAAATACCTTGTGGTTCGTAGCATCCATTATCAATTCACCGTACATGTTTATAACCTAAAAAACATAAATAAAAAGTCAAAGCCATGTTCAACGGTGGTTCCTGGACCTTAATAGAGAATCCTACACATGTAAAACTCACCTGGTCATTAACCCAGTTTTGGTCACCAAGTGTGGAGAGGTCCTCCAGAGCCAGCGTGTGTTTGTTATAGGTTACTTTGAAGAAATTCATAGGCGCACAGGCCAGACCAGCTTTGTACTTCATCACCTCTCTGCAGAGCATTTTCCTTCTGTAAGTGGGACGAGAATTCAACACAATGCACGCTGGAAGTAACGAAGCACCTACAGGAGCCAGTCTCAGTTTCTGCAGCTTTAACAGTGAACACTCGTCTGGAGATTTTGGAGTGTCTTTTTGCAAAACTCTGCGTTTTCTTCTCGCTGTTAAATAGAGAACCTGGCTAATAGATTTGGATCTAGCTCTGTGTTCGGGAGGTTAAGGACACCCCCCCCCCTTTTAGATAGATAAGAGCCTTCCCCAAACTGTTGCCACACTGTGGAAAGCATACAGTTGTCTAAAATACATGGGCAATGGGAGCGAATAGAACACCTGATTTAAGAACACCTGAATAGAATAACACTGACATCATCATATTTTTCTTATTTATTTTTCAAAAGTGGTCCTCTGAATGTATTTTCCCCCGTAATTAAGCCATGCCGCTAACACGTCTGGGGTTTAGTTTATCACGGAAGTCAAAACTCACTTGTCGCTCATGTCAGCGTTTACGTGTTTGGTAAGGTGCTCCAGAATATCTTCCTCGCTCAGTGGAATAAAGCTCCCATACTTCCCATAGAAAAGCTCCAGGTATTCTGAAACGGAGGAGATGGCGGGTTAGTCAAAAACACAGAGGCTCCTGACCCAAACACAAGATGCTGAGAAGCAAATCTTAGTATAACTATAGTTACTAAATTGGCTGCACTAGTGTCGCACACCGCACAGAATTTAATGAATCACCTGCATAACACGGCGGCACGGTGGCTTAGTGGTTTAGCACGTTCTCCTCTCAGCACTAGGGATTCCCGGTTCGAATCCCCATCTGGGTGGAGTTTCCATGTTCTCCCCGTGTCTGCGTGGGTTTCCTCCGGTTTCCTCCCACAGTCCAAAAACATGGATCAAGTCAATTCTCCAAATTGCCCCATATAGAGTGTGTCTGTGTGAGTGAGTGTGTGCCCAGCGATAGATTGGCACCCTGTCCTGGGTGTATCTGCCCAGCGCCTGAAACTTTCTCCCCTGGATGGGCATGGGAAACCCCTCCGCAACCCTAATAGAGGATAAAGCGGAAGATAATGAATGAATGAATGACCTGCCTAACACCGCATGTGAGGTACAGCTCATGAATAAAGGGTCACTTGGCATTACATAACTGAAGACGTAGGCATGTAGCTCCCTGATTGGTGGGATTTGTCTAAATCAAAATGCGGCTCAAGTGCAACCAATTTGAAAACGTACCATGAAGCAGTTCTATGAGATCTTCATGTTGCAGTTCGGCTGAAATGGGTGGAGGATCTTCGGCACACTCCGTTTCTGCGTCCGAGTGAAGCCATTTGCAGTAGCGGTGGTCCCTTAAAGCCTTTGTGTGAAGATAAACCGAGTACGAGGCATGTTCGGTCTCCATGGCGTCGCCGTCAGCGGTGCTGTACCTCGTGACGGGTTCTGCACGCGGCTCGTCGCATTGAGAGTTCAGACAGCACGGCTCACTGAGCAGGTCCAAACCCGTCTGCGCATCAGAACTGGACTCTTTCGAGACACTAAGCGTGGTGGAGTCAGCATCGTTGGATTCACTACTGGTCCCTGGACTGAGGACCGCGCCGTTGTGTAAAAACGTAAAGTCACTGGTTGCCGGATTGGCATGTTCTTCACTGGGGGTCGGGGCAAAGTCACCAGGAGTCCCTCGTTGCTCCTGGCAAACGGTCATGGGGTCCGTGTCCGGCGTGGAGGGTTCGTCCACTCCAGCGGAAATGTCACCTTTGCCAGTTGTCGGCTCCTCCTGGTCGGGCCCCTCTTTCTTCCGGCGGCCCCGCTTCTTCGTGACCGGGCTGTGGGCCGGCGGGTGCGCCCTGCTGTTCGATCGGCAGCAGTCACATAACTTGGGTACGCGTTTCCTCCGCGTGCGACCATTCTCCGACATCTCGGCTGGAGCCGGCTTGGCCTGGTCGGAGCCTTTATGAACTTGGACCCTCATGTCCAGCCTTGTCCATTCCTCCCGGGCCGTCCACCCGGCCGCAGTAGACGGGGCTCAGTGATTCTCCGACATCTGTTGCCGTGGTTACAACAGCTGTTAGACCGGTATCACGATGGTGGTGTTGGTTAGGTTACAGCTGCACTCCCTACAGAACACCTGGAATACAATAAAAGAAGACTTTCATTAGCGAGCATCACTGACCACTAACATGTTTGCACCTTTAGCACACCTTTTGCACATTATAAAGAACTGCCACAATTATAAACTCTTAAGAATTTATAAAATCAAGGACATTTTTCTTCCTGGAACATGTGGCTCACATCACTAGGAGGCCACCAGCACTGTTACCTCTGCACTTAATGCTGACTATTTACAATAACCAAGTTCAAGTTCAAGTTATTTATTTATGTCGCGCTTTTTACAACAGTATATCACAAAGCAGCTTTACAGAATGAAAAGCCTTTAAACCCCCAAAGAGCAAGCCGAAGCGACAGTGGCAAGAAAAAAACTCCCTTTTATGTTGTTATTTAAGGAAGAAACATTGGGAGGACCAAGACTCAGTGGGGGACTCCTCCTCCTTGAGCGGCCAATAACCAAACTCAGGGTTTACTTCATCCCATTACTTGAATGTTTATTGTTGACTGTACTGAGTATCGCCCTGTATTTATTGTGATCCTTGTGTTTGCACTTTATGTTGTTTGTGTCGTAGCTGTTATGTGTAGCACCTTGTTCCTGGGGAACTCCGTCTCGGTCCACATATACTGTACTGTACTTTATATTGTGAAATGACGAATAAAATACTTGAATACTGTTTCTACACTCAGTGTCCAGATCTATGACGTTACATCGACGTTTTGACTCTAAAACGCTTTAATGAGCATTCAGTGTGGAAATGTGATGAGTGCATGTTAACGTGGAGCAGATTAAATACTAAACAAACGTCAGCTCGGCACTTCCATAGTTAATTAAGCGTCTCTGTGCTGTACGGTTCGCCGTTACAGCATCAGCACCGTGCAGCCGCGACGCCACTGTGACGTCAGAGTGGATTTATTTAAAAAGCTCTCCTCATAAACAACCAGGCGTCGTACAGGAATGTCAATACAAATACCCCCCCCCCCCCCCCCCCCCGGCGAGCGCGTGTCCGGACTGCCGTGAGGCAACTGGACGGCGGCTGTCCGGGAGGGTGTTAGCATCCCAGCGGTCGTTTTTCGAGGCGTTTTGTGTTTAAACACCGCCGGAAGGCCGGGGGCAGAAAGGGGGACGAGGGCAGGACGAGCTCCCGGAGACACTGAGGGGAGGAACCAGAGCGTGGCAGCGGAGGGGGGGGAACCATACTCGCACTGGACGGAAGACTGTGATAGAATGAGAGAAGCACTTTACCGGAGTTAGCAGTAGCTTCAGCCTCAGCGCCGACAAACTCCAGCCAAGCTGCCCGAGTTCGGCGTCCAGAGCGCGGGCGGTGCGGGCAGTGCGGGCGGTGCGGGGGCGCAGGCCGTGCGGGCGGCGGGGCGTCTGAAGGAAACCCGCGGCCGCGGCGCTCCGTCTCAGCCTTTAATGTTTATAACGGGTTTTTTTTTTACCGCCGCGTCGCGTTGGGGTAACAGTCGTCGCTCGGTGTTTGCGTCATTCCATCTGCCGTGCGCCCTCTAGTGACAAACAAGAGTCACTGCTACGTTTCCAGACTTGGGATAAACACGACGTTTCCATATTCACCCCCCCCGTATTCCAACATCGTGTCTGCACAGATTGGTGTCTTGTTATTGTTTATTTTTATACATATAGATTTTTTTTATAGTTATATGCATTTTTATTTGTTAAGATACACCAAACGCACGTTTGTGAAAAGCGCCTTAGTAAAGCGAGCGCTTGTATTACACCAATAGGGCCACAAGATGGCAGAACAAATGCAACATCAGAAGTTCCATCCATCCATTATCTTCCGCTTTATCCTATATTAGGGTCGTGGGGGGGGGGTCCCGTGCCCATCCAGGGGAGAACGTTTCGGGCGCTGGGCAGATACACCCAGGACAGGACGCCAATCTATCGCTGGGCACACACTCGCACACACACAGACACACATTCTACATGGGGCAATTTGGAGAACTCAGTTCTTTTGATCCATGTATTTGGACTGTGGGAGGAAACCGGAGAACCCGGAGGAAACCCACGCGGACACGGGGAGAATATGGAAACTCCACCCAGATGTGGATTCGAACCGGGACTCCCAGGTGGGGTTCCCCATGCCCATCCAGGGGAGAACACACTCACTCAGACACTATAGGGGCAATTTGGAGCAGCCCATTGACTATTTGGAATTCCTGGTTCGAAACACCTCTCAGTCCTAATGGTCCTTCACCAAACTGTCCCCTTAAAGTGATATGCATACACCTGTCCAAAATGCATTGCCGGGTGCTTGATGTTACACATGACCTGTGGCAATTATATCAATCCCGATATTATTGTCCATATTATGTATTTTACATTTAAAAAATGACGAGAAATAGATATGTGCCTTTATAAAGAAATCAGAATGTGTTATTTAAAATTGATTTATTACAATGACATGACAAACTCCGGGAAACACATCAATGCAATATTTACAGAATGTATAACATTTTTCATGTGAATGTTGTGAAACATTGGCATCGATGCAGAAGTCAGACTGATATATTAGACCATCGATAGAACCTGATCTCATTCCTGCATTATAATGAAGTCGTGTAAATGGACGACGGGTTCAAACCTGCAGCAGGATCAGAACAACCTCCTCGCACAGGATCTAAACATTACATCAAGCGTTAATGCACCAATGTCCTGAATAATCTGCTAAATAATGTGTTCCTTTCTGTTTACTGCACATTCCAACCTAAGCACTGTATCCTATGTAATTTAACATGTTCTCTGTATCATTTCCAGAGTGGGACACAATTCAGAAGATGATGTGTTGAGTCTGGGTGGAGCTCAGGGTCATGGACGCCATCCACCTGTTTCTGCACATCACAATAAATATGTTGAGGTTACAGTAGACTGTGGGTGGAACAGAACGAAGAAACGCCAAAGAGCCGAAAAAATAACTTAAAACAACCAACGACAGCTGAAACCGAATGTCCAGAGGCGAAGCATTTATATATCCGACGATATGAAAAAATAAGAAATATAGGATCTTACAGAATAACAAAAATAAACGGTACACATCTATCGCTACTCACTACATACATCAGTGCTACACATTTTTACATGGTGACGTATGCTTAAATTACATAGGCTTCAAATTTCAGGGCGTTTAACTTACAGGACGGATATCGTAATCATAGAACCTTCATTTAAACGTAATCATCATGCAGTCGTAGCAGGGTTACAGACACACCGCTGAAGAAGCACATTCCACTGGAGTGGAGGGATGAGGACTGGAAAGGTTTGACAATGAAACTTCAGAACTGTGCAGTCTGAAAAAAAGGAAACGCGACAAAATATTTAATAAAGTTTACAGAGAACATCACACGTTGCCATCTAAAGAATGACGCGTCAGTCTGACGAAGTCAACAAGAAAATAATGGCTTTTGTGAATGTTGATTGTTTCTGTGAGTCCATTTTAACTACACTCACTGACCGCTGTTTTCCACATCAGATTCGCCTCCCCATTCATACACTCGAGTGTCCAGCTCAGCTCTAATTACTATGTAGCTCTGTATTTACAGGCTGTGGTACATCTCTATCTCTGCATACCACACTATATGAGGGATTATTGCAGTTGTGGCAACCATTTTTAATAGGGGATTATAGGGGTTATGGCAACTGTTGTTTCAAAGGCTGTAGTAGGTTTGGAAAATGTTATTTGGGATTATAGTTCTGGCAACCATTGTTCATGAGGGATTGTAGTAGTTGTGGCAACCATTATAAGGGATTGTAGTGGTTGTGATTACCTTGGTTATGAGGGATTACAGTAGTTATGACGATTATTGTTTATAGGGGTTTATTGTACGACTTGGACACATTCAAACCTAAACGTCTCCAAGTGAACTGCCTTTGATCTTTTGTACATTTAGAAATACAGAAATCATTAAAACTCGCACAAAAGACCTAAACACGGCACAGGAGTTCAAGCCAGACATCACGGTTTAACCAAGATGCATGATTTTATTAGACGCAGCTCCCTGCTGCAAGCAACAAATACAACATCTTATAAGTGTCTCTCTCTCTCTTTTTCTCATTCATCGCTCATCACGTGTGGTTTCTGTTCTGTTAAATCTGTCCACCAAGTATAGATTTCACTTGGATAAGGATCTCAGGAAAAATGGACTGGTTGGGAACACTCAAAACCCAAAATGGTACCATTCCCATCTATATAGTGAGACACTTCGTCCAAAAAAGCTTTTTAAAATCTCGGTTTACACGATTTGGTGGAGGATATTATCACCAAATCAGCTGATCAGCAACTGAACTGGAGGCCGTTTGTGAACGCCGAGGTTCTCCTGCTGCTAAAACCACCATGGGCTTTAAAGTTGGGCTATTTGTTCCAATCAGACTAATGGCATGCACATGCTTCTACCTTACCTCTAACAAACATTTAATCGCAGTGTTTGTTGTTCAGCTGGTTGCCCTGTTTAATCTTAATCTGCACGTGCACGCGTCCAAATGTTACCCGAACCACTTCGACGCGGATCAAAGTGGCATCGCCGGGCGATTTAAAGTAAACAGACTAATTGATTTCCTGCTGTCTGAAGTCTCAGACCTGCACCGAGGGCTCAGAGGTAATTCCAATGCCGAACACTGCAATCGCTCGGGCACAAACCGAAGCCTCGGGACGTCTTTAGTAAACCCCGCAGTGTCCTCGAGTCACGGCGTAGCAGCTTCCCCTAATTGGCCGCTGAGCCAAGGCCCTATCTTTGGGGGAAGGAGCTGGTGAGCAGTGGAAATAGTTGTGGTGCGCACGGCACATTTTAGTGCTTTCTCTGCTCCCAGCACACCTGACTCCACTTATCAGCTCATTAACAAGTCCTTTATTTAAAATTGGCATCTGAAGTACAAATGAGGATCTGAAGCGTGCAGTGGGTGATTGACTGGGCCATATGAAAGCAGTTTATCCTAAAAATGCAAACTATGTTAAACAGTTCAGTAAAGGCATTGTTAAGGCTCAAATAAAAGTCCTGGACCTTTCCTGTGCTGCTTTCAAAATTCCTAAGTAACAAATCACTTCCCTCATATATTCCATTTACATGATTTAAAAGACATCCATATTCAGTTATAAAAATGGCAAGCGGTTAAAGGTTTATAGCCACGCAGTCTGGCTGCGCTCGAACTCAAACTTCAATTCAATTCAAGTTTATATGTATAATACAATAGTGCAAATCGTCCAAAAGCAGCTGAAGACGGAACCCTTCCAAAAGAAAAAAAAGAATTAAAGCCTTAAGAGACACAGGTCTCAGAAGACAACGCTGAGATCCTCTCTGAGTGACTGATTCTATCAATAGCATGTTAAACAGCTCTCAACGTTCTGCTAAACAGTATTCATGTCTTATAATGTATTTGTGAATTTCCCCATTGTGGGACAAATAAAGGTCTATCTTATCTTACTCACTAAACCACTGCCTTCAATATTATAAAACTTTATTATTAATTATTTAAAATAATAATCTGTATTGAAGACTAGAAATGCCGGGTACAAATTTATGACAAAAATACTGTTTCATCTTTATGATTAGAAAACTAAAGACCTGGTCCGTAAAGCTTTATACAGTCGTATCATATATAGTGGAGCTACATCATTAAAAGATTTCTGTTTGCATAATTCTTAGTTACAGGATGTTCATATGAGTTTAATATTAAACATTGAAATACAATTTTATGTGTGGAGTTGACATGTTCTTTCTTTATCTGTGTGAGTTTCTTATTTGCATTTAGTTCAGTAAAGATTTATTGCTCTATATTATATATAATTCTCAGTATTACATGTTCCTGTAAACAGGTGTGCATTAGCTTCCAGCAGTTTTAACATTAACCTTTGATGTTTTCGTGAATATTTGCAGTACCTCATAGTGGTATGCCATTAATCTGCGGGGTGTGCAGCAGTCTGGCCACCGAGGGTCCACTGCCAGCTTCAGACAGTATCTGTACCTGGATCTTGTAAACACTATCAGGCTGCACGTGTTCCAACCTTAACGAGTGCTGATCCTGCAATATGGAAGGTGTTAGAAACACAGGTGAAGAGTGGACTGAGTGAAAACTATACATCAGGACCTTATTACAAATGTTCCACACACAAAAAAACTTAAATAAAACCAATAAGACTTACGGGAGCCAGATCGAGAGTCTGAGAGATGAGTGTGTCTGCAGATTTGTTCACAAGGTTGCCATGCACCTTGAGCCAGGTAAACTGGAACCCTGTGATGGGGGTTTGACCCGGGGAGGCCTCGGACACCTTCCAACTGAACAGCCCTTCAAGAGAGCCATTGACGCTTTGAAACACAGCCGAAAGCTTTTCGGGCCGCTGCAGTGCCTTTTTAGCCTGGAGATGGCGCTCTAAGACACAAAAACGTGTCATTACGACGTTACAATTCTATATCAAAACATAATTCTCCGAGAACGCGAGTGAATATGATTGATTATGACTGAAATCTGGAAGTCTTCTTTGTATTATAAGTGTTTTAATAAGAGAGACACAGCTGTCTGTAAAACCAAGCGGCGGTTGTCACCGTCAGGACATTTCTATGTAATAATCACACTATTTATTTAAGTTAAAGTTTTATTCTCATGAATATTCTGAAATTTTCTACCACTTAAATGCAGCTACAATGTTGTATTAAAATAATTTCTAATGCCTGCTACACATCAGGAAAAGCAGTCTAGTCTGAATGTGCAGTATGCATCAAGACACATACTACGTACATTCTCCATGTTTTCCCCGTCTCCATGTGGGTTTCCTCTGGGTTCTCTGGTTTGCTCCCACAAAGTCCAAAAACTGTATTTATGATGAAGTGGCTGCTCTAAATTGCCCTTATCTAATTTGCCCCTATATAGTGAATGGGGATGTTTGTTAAAGCCCATCGATGGATTGGCACCCTGTCCTGGGTGTATCTTCCCTTGACCCAAATGTTCTCTCTAGTAAGGCATGAGGAAACCCCCTTGTGACATTAGACCCTAGTACAGGCATAAGTGGAAGATAATGAGATGCGATAAGTATATTATTCTTGCTGCTGAGATATTTAAAACCTTATTAATTAAATATGTTGGACATTATTTTAAGTCCATGTTGCTGTACAGAAATAATAATTATTTTCAGAATATCTTCTCTATAAATAGAGCACTAATAAAATTGCTGACACACCGAAACATTCCCCGACAGTCACTATCCTTACCATCTTGAACACAGGACAGTAGTTTTTTCCCGCGGCCTTTCAGTGTGGAGCACTGTGGGGTAGTGACAGAGGTCACAGCCCCTGTCTTCTCTCCATGTTCAGAAAGGGGCATCACAGCCACCTGATACTTACAGGCAAAGAGAAGGCCTGTGATGACAAAATGTGTGCCCTGAGGAAAAGAGAAACACGGTAACATGGAGGCTTTAACAAGTACGGACACCAAATCCCCAAAAACCATCAACACCCCCCCGCCCCACAAAAGCGAAAACTGTGTGAACCACAGACAAGAGAGACAATAAAACAAAAGCAAAATAGCCTCTCGGAGGCGATGGCCAATAAATCAAGTGACGTGGGATTAAACTGATCCAACTGGTGGAAATGAGAGGTACCTCACTCTTCTAATAGGAAATTAGATACTGATCCCTTTTATCCACCGTGTATTTGGGTCATAAAACAGAGAACGACTGCACTTTTCACACATTTTCATTACCTTCGCTACCAGCCTGTGACTGAGTGTCCTTTGGAAATCCAACTAAGTTGGCTGCCATACCATTACATGCCATATTGGGCTTATTGGGAGCAGAAACAAGCCGAATTTCATCAAGATAAAAATAGCATTTGCTAGTGTATGTAAGATATAATAACTGCTACTCTTCCACTGCTGGTCGCTGGGTGATTCAACATTCGACATGCTGTTTAAACCTGCGAGTCTTGTCTTCTTTCCAGACTATTTGTAATAGTAACGCTCAACTTCACACCTAAAATTAAACCCCTTCCACAGTCCGGTCAGGCTCACAATGGCTGCCGCGGATGACTGTGGCGCATTGAAGCTATATGAGGCCACGCAAAGATCACCTTATCCTGCTGCTTGAAAAGCAAACAGCCCATACCCAGTGCATTCCGATGTTTATTAAACAATATACGATTTCTCTTGCACTCTCGTTGGCTGGTAGGACCGAACCCGAGCCGAGTCGAGGTCAGAGCAGGGCGTCTCATATTCACAGGCTCATTATGACCTCACTCAGTCATATAGGAAAATCCCTTCAGATATGTGCAATGAAAGCTGGACAGTAAACAGGCTAAAAAAAGAAAAGAAGGGAAGCCTCATCACAAGCATTTCTAATAATTTCTATGCACGTGAGGGAGGCACCCACCTGCACCGTGGCCTTCTTCTCTCGCCTGGTCACGTTGTTAGCGCATACCTCGGGAAACCAACTCAAAAGGTATGACGTCGAACCTCTCTGGTTTTCTATATGAGGAAACACAAGACACAGGAACGCTGGGTCGGATGTTCTCGTCTGCGCCTCGGCCCGAAATTTCAAAGGCCACTGCCAAATAGCTGCATGGACAGATTTTAAGGGCCTTTTCTCCCCTTCCTGTTCCGTGTCCAAGCAGCATTACATCTTTCATCAAGCTCATCTCCCACAGTGCATCAGGTTGAGTAAAGCCCAAAGAACCATCTCCCCCATCTGCTTTTCATTTCGCAGCCATACTGATATTATTAAATCTGTCTTCATGTGCCTCTTCACCTCTTTCCAAGAGATAGCGGTAAATCAGCACCCCCTTCTATGATGCTTTGTGGTTTTAACAGAATCCCCGCTTTGAAGCGCATCGCATCTCCAAACGAGTGTTTTTCGGAGCACGCTCGCTAAGCGAGCTCATAAGCTATGTGTTGGAGGAGGTACAGAGAGGACATCCCAGTGGAGTGTCTGTTTATGTAGAAAGGATCAAATTCATCACAAGGGATGTGTCTTTGTTTCGCTCTTTAATAAAACATTAGTCACTTAGCAGCTTTTTCTTGGCCAACCCTGAAAATGTACAATTCAAACATCAACAAGCTCTGTTATCACAATGCAGGACAATTTAAAGTTCTAATTAGCACAGCTGTAACCTTTTGGAAAGTCCTTCTTATTTATGCAGCTCCACCAGAATCACTTTTCATCGCTGCCCCGTCTGCAAAACGCATTAACGCTTGCCGACAGATGCGACTTCCTACTTTGCATAAACTTATTGTTAAGATCTGTGAGGACACAGAGAAATACAGCACTGTGGGGAGTAACCAAAAACGAGGGGTTGGCACTTTAATTGACATTTAAATATCAATTATCAATTAGGTTACAGAAATAAGCACAGCCTTGATTGATTCTAACAGTTCAACAGTCACTCCAGTCCTTCTTTGCTTGTCATTGCTACATCATCCAGATGTAAAAATAAACTTGCATATGTAGAAACACAGTCATAGACATGGATTCAAGGTAAAATGGACCTAAATTGCCCCTATCGAGTGAGTGAGTGTGTGCCCAGCTATATATTGGCACTCTGTCCTGGGTGTATCTGCCCAGCACCAGAAACTCTCTCCCCTGAATGGGAAACCACTCCACGACCCCTGTCCCCAGTATAGGATTATACTGTAGATAATGAGATATACATGTTTTTTTTACTTTATTTACATACATTTTTAATTTCCTTAATAGTAAAAGTCACTTCTGCAGCGGTATATAAACTGACTTCAGACGGGGGCTAGTGAGAAGTGATATTAAAAAAGCCAATAGATCTATAATCCAAGTCAAAACTGTATTTTTCACCTCGCAGTCGACTCTTCCAAAACACTTTGACCTGCAGCTGGTTGTCGTGGTAATGGGGGGCGGCGGCCTCGAGCCGAAGGACACTGGGAGATGAGCGGGAGATGGGCAGCTCGTTGGAGAAGTCCCGTGAGTGTGGCGTGGAGGCTGCTACGAGAAAAGAAGGGTCACAGTGATCGAGAGGAATGAAAGCATTTAAAGTGATGGCCCTACTGGGGCTGACATGATCGGCCGCCCGGACCAAGTTTCCCGGTAGGGTGTGCGAGAGAATGGAAATGGAAGCAGATGGAAACAACCGGCGGCTTGTGAAAACCATGGGAACAATCACACGCCGACAATTACACGAAGATGAGAAATAATTGACGCGCTGATTGTGAAGCGGTAAAGCAGGAGTCGTTCTCCTCCACAGTGCTGACTGCCTTAATGGCACCTCATAAAGTACAGGTCAGTTAAAAGCCAGCTTACACTGATGAATACACTAATCCAAGCAATGTTTTAAATGCCTCAGGAGGGAATACAGAAGGCTGATAAAACTGAAGGAAAAAATAAAGACATATAAAAAGGAGCATAAGGGAACAATAATAATTGGAATGCGAGCCAAATAGAATTGCATACTGTAGTTTTTGAAAAATGGAATAGATCTCAACATTATTCAGGCTGCCAGTGGAGGCCAAGCCAAAGAACAGACCGGAGGTCTCCATTAAGCTCTTATGCTCCTTTCGCTGCGTCTGGAATGAGTTTCGTCAGAATTAGCAAATGGTTTAAAGAGAATAACTGAGAGAACAAAAGAACAACAAGCAGGTTTCTTTGATTCTGCACTTCGAACAACTTCCTGAGCAACATGAGTCTAATCTAATGTTAGAATATATCTGAGTGTAATCCCTCATGGGTCTGAAGTTTGGTGACCTGCAAACAATGTAGGTCATGATAAAAGCCAGAAACATCTACACACGGGCCAGGTGAACCGCTTTTCATCAGAGGAAAAATGATCTCACTTTTGGTGGCACGGGATAAAAATCCTGTAATCAGACACCTTTAAGACTCGGGAGGGAGGGGGGAGGTAGGGGGGGGTGTTCCTGTGTTTTTAATGGCCGTAATGTTGTACCATCATCAACGACAATGTTGATTAATAGCACCAGGGAGCTGAGAACAAAGAGAGCAAATGTTTCATGTTCGACAGCCGTCCCGTTGAATTTATGTCCTTGGCATCGAATCTAGGACTCGGGCGCAGAACTGTGAAATAATTCATTAGATTTAGCGTAATGTGTAAAGGTCCTTAGACTGAATCATGGTCAAGCAGAGGGGAATTCGGAAACAAGCGTCTCTTGTTCGTGGCCGAGCCTTACCGGTGGACGCGGGCGTCGTGAAGGTGAGCTGTGCGCGGCCGCTCTTCAAGCGCTTCTGCCCCCAGAAAGACACGGCCTGGATCTGTACTATGTACTGTGTGCCGGGCTGGAGGCCTCCCAGCTCCATCTCAGTCACCGTCTACAGCACGAGACAGAACACTGTATTATTAAAACTCACTATATTTTAAACTTTGATATCTAAAACCTTTAAGTCAAACACCAAATCTGTGAAATGGTACATAACCGTACAATACAGAGAGTATCAATAAAAATTATTATAATAATCTACACACATGCGTTCATGCATACAGAAATCATTCCTGGTTTATTTTTACTGTATTATAATAATAATAATAAATCCATCCATTCATTATCTTCCGCTTTATCCTATATTAGGGTGGCGGTGGGGTTCCCCATGACCATCCAGGGGAGAACGTTTCGGGCGCTGGGCAATTACACCCAGGACAGGGCGCCAATCCATCACTGGGCACACACTCACTCACACAAACACACTCTATATGTGGCAATTTGTAGAATTCAATAGACCTTGATCCATGTTTTTGGACTGTGGGAGGAAACCAGAGAACCCGGAGGAGACCCACGTGGTCACGGGGAGAACATGGAAACTCCACCCAGATTGGGATTTGAACCGGGAATCCCCAGCGCTGAGAGGCAAACGTGCTCAACACTAAGCCACCATTTGGAGTGGTGGGCAGCCCTGTATAAGGCGCTCGGGGAGCAGGTTCCTCACCCTTTGTCCAATGAACTTTGAATTGAATAATAATTGAAAGTTTTAAGCTCTTATGTTGCTCTTAGTTATCCTCATTAAGTCACTCAGTGATGACGTTCTTTTTTAATTCTGTATGTCTCAAGTGTCCGGATCCTGGCCCCCATCCAAACTGGTCCAACCAACTGCAGAGGGGCAGGAGCTCTTCTTTCAGACCGTATTAAACGGCAGAATATAAATGGGTAAAAGTGTGACGGCTGGATAGTTTAACTTCTCGGTATGAGTTCAACAATTTGTCTTTGAAAATTGCTTTAGGCCTCCGGTTAGCTGATTCCTCCCTGGTGCCTATTACTCTTTCTGTTATCTGCTGTTAATAAAGAGGTACTGGGTACCGCAAGCTTGAAGTGAAACCCTTTAGATGCCCGTTGTTTTGAAGCTGGCTACCTAATATCTCCAGTTACTCTGGTTTGTTTCCTCTGTGCCTGACAGGAGATCTAAACAGAAGTTTAAACAGCGTTTCCCTAACACCGGTAGACCAAACAAATTTAGTGGAGAGCGCCGTTCGTTCTCCAGAATTGAGAGCCAGCACTTGTGACATTAATGGTGAATAATGAGGTTCAACATGTCCATGCTCCTTCGCACAGACAAAACATATGTTTCACAAGTGTGCGGATGAACACGCCTGGTGGAATTAATGCGTGTAAAGCCCTCCCATGTCACCATGGAGCCAAATGTTATGACTTCCAGGCCCCAAACACTCCTTTCCTTAATGGGCCGGTAGGAAATTGAGTTTGGGCCGGGACAAAACAGCGCAGGATGAGCCGAAACTCGGCGGAATGTTCCTTTCAAGTTGGTATGTGGTTCGCATGGTGTGTATTATCACATCTACGTTTAAAGGGTGCCTTCTGTTCTGAGGTGGCCGACATGGTGGGGATATCGGATTAACATCAGCGAAAACATGTTTCGGCGGCAGGTCTGGGTATCGAATCCATTTCAAGGAAAAATGTTATCAGGAACAGTACCATGCATTTACAAAACTCCCTGACGCGTGACACTATTAGGAAAACGTATCTATAATTAATCCTGATATACGTCGTCCATTCAGCCCTACTTCTGAGCCGAGTTGTAAATTAAGCCGTGTATTTACTCCAAAGGCACTTCTGCTGGGGTTGTAAATTTAAATGCACAGTCCACTCTGGACCTGTTCACTCCTGTTTTCAATGCTTCCTTTTACATGTGGTAAAAAAAACTTTTAAAAAAAACTCAACCTGACCTCCAGAGTCTTCCACGTAAATGCTCCAGGCTCCAACACAAACATTTTCACAGCGTGCTTCATAACAAGAGGCCTAACATTCTGTAGGTAGACGGTTCCCTCGCTCATGAGGTCAGGCAACGCTGGAAAAAACGGAGACGTAGTTCCTTTCTCCATGCACAAAAGCCCACGGCCTGGTGGCTGCTGAGGGGTAATGAGTAAAGGTTGGACCTGTGTTAATACGGTAACATTTGATTTCTCATCCTCCTCGATGTGTAAATGTAGTGAGAGCCCCTGTTAAAAAAAAATCCCAACGAACTTGCAGTGGAGGACCCGACGGCCATCTCTGCGAGGAAGATGGAATAAAAACATTATGGGATTTTAAGGGGGTGCGAGTGCTCTTTCGGTCAGCCGTTAAAAAGTCATGTGGATTTGGCTCGCCTCTGTCCCGTATCGCGTTCAGATATTCCACCATCAACCTGTCTCTCTCTGTTAACCTAACCTTTTAAATAAATGAGCAAGAAAGGGGTTTAATACTTATGTTGGACTAATATGCTCTTAGTGTTAAATGATGCATATTTTTGAGCTCATTTCACGCACAGATGACGATGATATAAAATCGTGGTCAGTTTTGCAACTCTGTTGTGTTTTTTGGACACCGCTGGTTCTAAACCTTAGGTGGTTTTCGAGCGCTGCATGGAATGTATTCTATAGGTTTCGAGAAGTCGGCGAGATGCACATATTTTCTCCAGAGCAGCTACTGTATTAGAGAAACGGATGGCTTTTTCAGACCCAGAAGTTATTGCACTGTAAAAACAAATTACCTAATCAAACCCATTTGAGAGTTGCGGCTTCAAGGAGAGACCTTAGGTTACAGTAAAATACGATGATTTCCAGAGCAGATGGCGTCTTTGTTCTATAGGCTTTGTGGATAAATAAATACGCTGGCAGACTCTTTATTAGAACACAGGTGGTACGCATGAGTCCAACACCTGCAGGCCAAGAGTGGCCAAAACTACAGTGTGTCTGGACAGCGATGGAGGGGCTATAAAGTTCAATTCTCAAGATTTAACTTAGATTTAGGGTTTCCTCCGACTGAATGGCTGACAGAATAACAGTCAGGGGATAATTCCCCTATCTTTGCAGGTGCCAGATGACGTTCATAAGTGAGGGATACAAACAGATAATTCATAACGCTCAACAGCTGCGGAAGCTAAGGAACCTCAAAGGGCCTCATTGGGCTTTGGCATGACTGTACGCGCTCGTTTATCTGCAAAATGCACTTTCCACTCCCGAACCGAGATTCGACGCTAAAACCCTGCTGGCTAGCAGCAAAAGGTGAGACCCGAAACCGCGCACCGTGTCCGGGGTTTGGAGCCGCAGTGTTGTTTGGCCTAGAGGAGATAAGAGGAATGCTGGGGAGGCCTTACCCCATCGGCGACCCTGCTGCTCTCCTTCCAGCTCGGGCCGCTCCAGGTCACCTTGTAATGGTGGAGCGGCAGGTCTCCTTCTCCAGGGGGGTCCCAGCGAAGCAGCGCGCTCGCCCTGCCGTCGGCGTTCGCCGTCTGGTTCTCAACCCTGACGTTTTGCGGCCTCTCAGGTGGAAACGGGTCTGCAGCAGGGAGAAAAGGAACAGGCGTTTCACATCGCTGCTTCTCATCACATTTGCTTGCACTCTCCTTGTGTGCCTGGCTGCCAAAAGGGAACAGAGAGCGGCCGGCCAAGCCAGCGGAGCAGAGAACGACGCAAATCATGAACTCATGGAACATGAAGGATGGTAATGTTCGACTTGAGAGGTGACTTAACGCCACTGAGGACCGAAAATGGTGCTCCGATGGCACAGTGTCCGCTTTCTAGTCTTTGTCTACGTAGCCAGCAGGAGCTCGGGAGGATGTAACACTTAATAAAATGGGCGTTCCTTACCATGCCAGCTCATAATTTTGGAAACGTGCATGAGGGTTATTCGGAGCAAATATACGTAAATGTCACTCAGCCAGAAAAAAACAAAAAAAAACAAATATACATTTGTTCTTTGGTTTCATTTAAAAGATCATTTCTGACCTTATAACGTCTTATAATATCCTTATCTCTCCACTAGATCTACTTTGTAGTTCTTCGATTACATTCTTTAGTCCTTCTCTTTCTCTATATACTTTCTAACAATAAGAACACAGTGTAACCACACATCGTTCGATTTTGGGTGGTGATATGTGTGTTTTGCTGGTAGAAGTGGATCAAACAATGCAGTGCTGATGGAACCTGATGATGGAGTTCTATAAGCAGCGTCCTCTAAGCGCTAATGAAAGACCAGACCATGACTAACACTAACTGTTCAGCAACACATGAGCCACTGAAATAGGACCTGCTCTGTGGGAATCCTGATCACTAAGGATAATATGTTTAAAGGGTGTGACTCAGGGAATATAGTATGGGACCAGCAATCTGAAGGTCAAGGTATAAATACTGAGTAGAAATACCAATGTGGGTCCTTGAGTAGGGCCCTCAACCCTCAGTGCTCCAGGGATGCAGTATCATGGCTGACCCTGTGTTCTGACCCCAACCATCAAGTTAAGATACTTGTTTTGGATGAAATTACTTGCTTTGTGTCTGCAAAATTACAAAATGCAACAAGCTGAGTATGACGAGAAAGTACAAAGTGTGTTTGTAACATCTATGGAGCAATGTGCATCCAAGTGGAGCTGATCCAATAGGTGGTGATTTTGGAAATGTCTATTCACGTAACTGGAGAGTGTAGTGTATATATATATATATATAAAAGACATACATGAATACATACATAGGAACGTGATTTTGTTTTCTTTTGGTTTTCCTGCTATTCTTCTTGCTCCTTCATGGTTTTGGCTGAAAACGGAATGTTTTCACAAGCTTGCGCCACAGCCCAGCAGGCCATATGTGCGAGCGCATGGATGTGTATGTGCGTGTATCTGCGGGTGATGAGTCTGAGGTGGATCAGATATATGATAAATGAAGACTAATGCATTCGGGTGGAGTGAACAAACCTTCCACATGGCAACGCGGCTTAGCCAGGGGTGTCAAAGTCGGCTGAACTAAGAAACAGACGAAACAGACTCAATCTGCTCCTCATTTCGCTGCAGTTTCACCTCATCACAATATTTTGGAAAGTTGCTAGGTCCGTAATATACACATATCTGCAATGCTGTTCCATTGTTACGGGCTTCAAGCTACACAAACACGCCGACGTCAAACCGTCAGAAAGCATGATGAAATGTTCAGGAAATCAAACAGAATGTCCACTGAACAGCATTCAAAAACAACAGCGCTCATTCTCTGCTACTTGTTAGTCAGCTAGGGGAACGGTGTCGATGCAAATGCACTGAAAACGTGGATGGAATGCATTTAACGAATACATTGATAGTTGCCACTTTACTAAAACAAATTATATTTACAATAATAATAAAACGAAACCACCAGGGCAGACAGTGAATTTTTATATATGTATGACATTACTTTTTACAATACATACAATTACAGCATTGATTTGAATTCTTAAAGTCTGGTGGGGGTGGATGGTGGCAGGGCAGCGTGGCGGTGCAGTGGTTAGCACTTCATACTTTACACAGTACCATAATATGTTAAAATGTCTGGTCTAAGTTTAAGGTTGAAGTTTGCGATTATTTAATAAAGCAATAAGGTACGAGATGGCATGCTTTATTGTGAATAAATCACAGGAACACGAAGCAGAGTGCCAACTAGTGGTCATATTACAGAACACAATTTATAAACAACAGCCGCCACAGATTTAGTGTTCATCGGAAATGGACTCGCTGCATATAATAATCTGTATTTCCATTTATGGTACTTAAAAAAATTATGTATTGTATATCACACATTGATACGAATTTGAAGCGCTCAGAGGGGTGTGTTATTGTCAAGGACGGACAAACGCCTCAGCCAATCAGATTTAGGACTTAAAAAGAAGATTTAAACCAGTTAATTACCAGAAAACTTTAGACTAGGTGTGAAAGGGTCTTCACTGCCAACGGTTTTAATGTATTAAATAATATCTAAATCTAAATTACTCAAATTTAGGGTGGTTAACTTTTTTTATCAGAATGTTTTAACGGTTCTATATAGTAAAACTGTTCTTGCAGAACATGCGCTGCTTCTGATTTGACTATACTACTGCTCGGGAACAATCATCAAACTTCTAGAGTTTCATCTAAAACAAATTTGACTATTAGGACCAATCAATCCCACTTGACATCCACTGGGAATGACAGCACATGTTGGTTTTATTCGGTGGCGGTACGCACTGTAAACGCTGAGACCCATCTGCTTAAACCTTTTCTAAGCAAAGCTTTTCAGATGTCTCTCCCGCGTTCAGTCGGCCAGCCGCGCCGAGCATCCTCTCTAAAACAAAGGTTCCGCCAAATTCGTGCCGGAGGGCAGCCCCCGACGAACACACCCCGATGAACACATGTGGCCTCGGCCGCCTGCTTTAAGGTTGCGAGCGGAAAACTGTCACTTAGATTTTTCCTCACCGAGTCATATAGCCTCAGAGGAGGAACCTTTCATCTCCACATATCCTTGAGCAATGGCAGCTACGCAAGTGACCTCTGACATTCAGCATTCTTCACGCACCCCACACCCCCGCCACTCATATGTCTCATGGCAATTTGATGAAAGTTGCATGTTTTGTGACCCCAAGGAGCGCGGAAGAAAGCCATATGGTATTATGGCATACAGGGTCCATGAAACATTCGGGTTTGCAAGGTAAATTTAATAAAAAATTTCTTTAAAGTTGCATTACAAAGCAAAATAATCACCATCGATATCAACCAAAGGGGTGTCATAGGGATTTATCGCAGTTCTCAAACTCATTCCAAAAGCTGGCAATCTTTAAAAATAAAGGGAGAAATGATTTAAGTCGTTAGTTGGTTTCCGATGGTTTCGGTCTGCATGTGATTACAGTGTGGTCTTTCGATCATAGGTTCACTTTTCAAACGAGCCAATTCGAGCACCCCTGTGGTCTGAGGCGATGTGAACCGTGTCCCTGAGAAACCTGATTAGACCATAAAATATTATAATAATACGAAAAAAAATTGAATAAAACAAGTAATACGGTTGGGCACCGAGACGGCTCGGTAACAAAGATCGGTCGCAAAGGGACGAAACCTCATCCAGCACTTGCTCCCATTGTGCCCGTGTTTGTTTGCCGCATCCATGGAAAAGTCTAGCACAGACCATCGTCTCGTACAAGAACTTGTTTAATATCTAACACCATGTCGACTCGCCAGACTCTCAGCATGAAGGATGAAGTGTGCATGTGTTTGGGTGTGTATAGACGTGGGAGTGAGAGCGAGCTGAGTGGATCAGGCTGTGATGATGTACAGGCTGTAGACATGTTTGGTTCGAGACAGGCCAGTCCTACGAAGGCGTCTGAGTGTAGCGGGGCAGAACTGCTGTGAAGGATTTGCACATTCCCCATTCGTAACTCCCCATAACTCCACTCGCTCAGCGCCGTCCCGACGCGATGCCCCAAAGCCCTGCCCCGAAGCCCCGCGTGTCTCACGGAGGATCCGACCAGATATCCCGAGATGTAGGAAATATTCAACGGAGATACGAAAGAGAGAAAGAATTTTACCCCGTGCTGAGAAGAAGTGCTTGCTGGGAGTGGTGAAGCCGCGCGTGCCCTGGCTGTTGACTGCACTCACTCGAAACTGGTACCACCTGTGGGGACGCACGTCCTTCAGCACGGCATGTTCCTCCATGGTCTGGCAAAAAAAAAAAAAAGGGACGATGTGATTAATACGAATCAGACGAAAGAACTCCATCACTGCTCTAATGGCCAGTTGATCATTCGCGAGCAGATCTCTTTAGACCTGCTGAAAAGCGCCATTTAAACGTTCCTCTCCATTACGCCGCAGTTTCTGTCGCTGAGGGAAAATAGAGATGACAATGGGCTATTTGTTTCGATGGGCTCTTGATCTTCTGGTTTGAAATTTAAAGGCCAATTACAGACCGATGAAATCAAATCCCTGGATGAAGGCACTCACTAAAGCATGCAATCTGCAAGGACTCGGACAGTGACACAATTATTGTTGTTTTGGCTCTGTACCCGCGCACATGGGATTTGGATTTGACATGAAGCTCTGGCCATAAAGAGAAGAATGTCAGCTTTAATTTAAGACATGTAGTCCCATACCGAGTCAAACACAAAAAAAGCAGGGCTTTTTCAAAGTAATAGGGCTGTTGGCTGTATGAGAACATCACTATGTCATTATTTTGTACAGAAGAAGGGCTAAGTGAGGTCCAGAGCTGATTCGGGATTGGGACGCTGGGTTGTCTTAACATAAGGAACGATTTGACTTTAAAGCCAGCGAGGCAGCCTATCAGTCTCTGACCAGACTGGCCAATAAAATATGGGACTATAGTGGCGAATAATTAAGAAATCCATCATTCACATGCGACGATGCAGAAACAATATGAGGAGTTTAGAGATCTGCACAAAGAGCATCTATAATCTTCAGTAGCAGCCTTGTTACAATGAGAATAATATCATCTAAAAGCAAACATACATTTTCCTACATTTATCCTCATGCAATAACTGAGTCTGAGTCTCTCGTTCTGCTGCATTGCATCAAACCTATTTCTCACAGCTGTCTGTCACAGCTGTTTGCATTATACAGATATTAGAAAAGCCCACTGCAGTAGAAACACTGCTCATGCACGGGGCTATAGGGCAATATCTACATATACTGTATGTAGTACAACACAATATAATCTATTTTCTGGTAATTCTATTACAGCAGTATTACATCGTTCTGTATATATTGCTTTCCTGCAGTGTGGTTGCTCATACGAAGCAAGCCGAGACTGTTTATAAGTGTAGATTGTATTGTTTCCTTAGATGCAGAACAATCTTATTGTATATCAGCTTTAATTCAATCTAACACTGAGATGTTATTCAAAAAGGCTTCGGCTTTACACAGATATTTATATCAGTAATTTTTTTTACCTCTAGTCGTGTAGGTAGCACTGTGGCATCGCCTTTACAGGCTTAGATGAATCTATGATTCGCTACACCTGCGGATCAGCTGATGCCAATAATTGTTCACAGCAATAAGTCATTAAAACGCTTCTTTAGTAGTTTTTTAGTTCTTTAGTTCGATGCTGGGACATTGTTTATATTTTGCTGTGGAACATGGGGGCAGGAAAGAGAGTGGTGCCCATGGTACCACCTCTCTGCTTGTCTGTCAGGAAGCAGAGCACAGTAAGTCTCGCCTGACCCATGAAAAGAAGAACTAAAAAAGAAGAACTAATCCATACTCCATAATTCCTACTGTGTTGGAAGCTTAAGGTCATCCAGCGGTTGTTAGTTTAAACATTTTGTCTGTAAAACAAATATTTGTATGAAACTCTGCTTTTTAAAGCATCTTTTTAAAAAGTGTCCCAACTTTTCAATAATTCAATAATTAAATATCAATTAACATAGCTACATGTGTAGGTCCATATACCTGCACTTGCACTTCAACAAGACCAAAACCAGAATCTGAGCACGATGAGAACAAAACCCTCAAAGTGCTCCAAGCAGACGTTTTGGTAGCATAATGTCTGTTTTTGGAAAACTTGGCTTTGAATAACGTAGCTGTTCCCTTACCATTAGGACGGTGTGCCAAGGTGAGGCGTCATCTTCGCTGGGATGAATGCCATGGTTCCATCTCCGCTGTAGGACATACAGAACGGGCTCAATGGACACGTTGAATTTGGACATCCACGTGACCTCCAGGTGTCCCTGAGCATCTTCAAAAAATGCCATGTCTTTCCTTGGCTTCAACGGGACGCCTACAGGACAAGAAAGCGGCATGCTGAGAAGCGGCTGCATTAACGTCCTACGTATTCTGCACACTATAAAGGTTTGGCGAACGACGGCGACAGTAAATCCAACTAATGATGTGATGTCAGAGTGAGACGTAGAAACGGCTCGGTGAAGCCTGAGAGCATGACATTCCCTTAAGTCTAGTCTACTGAGTTGCACATAGGTTTTATACTAGTATTCTTTCAGATTTTAATTACACTTTAAATAATTAAAGAAGAAACACAAAGAATAAAGACTTAAACAATAAAATAAAGAATTCCAAATATCAGGAAAAAAAAACTGAAGAATGATTTGAGATAAAAAAGTTCTTGATGCTCATGATTTGTGCAGACGTTTATGGTAGTTTGGAATTAATTCTTGAAACCCTGGTGAACGCAAAGATTTACATGCAGATGGCAAGTATAACAATCTGGCAACGTCAGGAACTTTTTCCTTCCACATAAAGTGCTCATACCTTTGTAAAGATTTGCTGGGGCTTGGCAGGTGTGTCCGCAGCCATTGGAGCAGCACCTTTTGGAGCCGGAGCATTCTCGGTCCGCACTGCAGCTCTCCACGCAGGCTGCCGCGAAGCCTGAAGCCCTCTGAGGGGGTGGACAGTCGCCCTGCTTTTGCAGCTGAAGCGACTGCAGGAACTCGGCGCTGGTCACACATTCGTGGTGCTTCTTCGAAGGTGGTGAGAGATAGCACCACGAGACAGCAGGAGACAGACAGACAGACGGTTAAGAGCAGACACCCGAGTAAGCCACAGTGGTTCTGTACAGGACCCAGTCGTGGCGCGTGCTTGTAGGGGTTAGGCTCCTGCCAACACTGGCAATTTATCGCTTTAAGCCCGAAACAGACTCGCGCACACAGTGGTGCTTCTGAGGACACATCTGGCTACGAGGTTCCTGACTGAGCCATCCTGGAAAGTGTTCGTTTGCAAAACATCTCCAAATATTACTTAACGCTTCGCTGGCTTGAGCCGAGGCACATGTTTCTTCCATTGGGTGAATCACACAGTTGGTAAAACAACAAAGGATGCAGCTTGTTTCTAATGGTGAGAGATTGAGCGCTACACCAGCGTATTTATTACCCATGTTGTGTAAAATACGGCACTTATGCCGAAGTTGTACACTATGTTTTTTGCTCAATATATTTTGCAGGAACATATGAATGCAATGCACAGGAGCAATATAATAAATTATCTCAATTACAGAGTCTCCCACACGCAGTTCAACTAACGTATGAAACAGCTGAACTGCACTATATGGACAAAAGTACTGGGACACACCTCGTAATCATTCCGAGTCCCTTGAGCGACAGGTGTAAAAATCAAGCATATAGCCATGTATGCGTTGAGGAAACATGTTCCAGAACGAATGGAGCACAATGGAAGTTCCATAAAGGCTAGTTTGGATGAGCGCGGTGTGGAGGAACTCGACGGGCCCACACGGAGCCCTGACCTCAACCCCATCAAAGACCTTTGGGATGAACTAGAATGGAAAGTGTGAGCCAGGTCCTCTCGTCCAACACCAGCGACTGAGCTCACGAATGCTCTTTTGGATGAATGGACAAATATTCCCACAGAACAGCTTCCAAGAAGTGTTCCAAAGAAAGCCAATCAAAATGGGACGTCATAAAAGGCCCTGTGGATGTAATGTGTAGGTGTCTCAATACTTTTAACCGTATAGTGCGTATGCATTTATTTCTACACCTCGTTTACACACAGAAGAACTGAACATTGTCGCTTAAACGTACTGGCAATGTGAAAAGAACCCAGAGTGGAAAGGCTTACCTCACAAAACTTGTGAGGCAGGACTCTTCTCGTTTCCCAGAGTTCCTTGCACGGCTGTAGGCACTGCAGACACACAAACAAAACAGAGCTGAGAATGGCAAGTAACCAGCTGGTAAGTAATGGAGGCGCATACTAAATGGAATCGACAAATATGTCAGAATGGGACCACCCTGTTACACCAGTCAGCTTTCTGTATGACAGCTGTTTAACAAATCCAATAGATCTGCTGATGAACGGAAAGAGATGAACTTCGCAGTACCAGTGAACATCATTACACCATGATGTCAATCCTAACAAAGCAATCTGACCGCTCCAATTCCATCCTTTAGGTTTCTCCTCCGCATATAATGTGATACAGATGGTACATGGCACTGCTCAAATCCAGCGCTAACCACCGCACCACTAAACTATCGTTAAACACACAGCGAAAGCATGTTTACTGTGGGAAATCTGGAGCGAGGACCTAATTCTGCACTACAGAGGTAAAAGTTAATTAATTAATGCAGCTCCGATTACACCGCTTCCACCATCATGGTTAAAAGGCATTACAAAGTAAATATAGATGTAGGTTTTGCGGGTATATATAATTTTACAGGTTCAACTAATTGTAAACCAGTTGGCGGAAAAACACTGTGGTTATTTCCACAAAAAAAAATCTGTATGATGCCATTCCTCTGACTTTCACCTTATAACACAAATAACACGAATAACACGAATAACAGGAAAACCCAAAACTTTTGTAGGTTCAAATCCCAGTGCTGTCTGGTACCATCTGGTCCATATGGTAGAGAATCTATAAGTGTTACAGGACATGGCATGATGGTAAAATATGTGGCTGTCACTCACACCAATTGGAAGCGAGTACAGACGGTCTTTTGCCCTGGAAAGACCTCCTGGATCAGGGTCACAGTGACCTGGGGTTTAAAGTACCCATGTTTGGAGTGATGGCACAATAACCCCTGTATTTAAGTTGTGTGGAGGCTCAAGTCGTAGCCACTTGTATACAGTAAGCCCAGATGTTTTTGTTGACCTTAAAAGTTTACCGTCTGGATATCATCAACGCATGAATTTCCAGAAACGGTTACAAGTGATGCAGTCAATAGGCGGCAGGCAATTTAGAGTGGAAGCTATTACAGCTGTTGAAGCCACAAAGAGGCGACCAACTTCAGAACGTAATGTTATTAAAGCTACTTAAGGTTTAATGTGCAGTCGTCCCAATACTTTTGTTTTGTTGCAACGAATGTAGAAAAAACGAAACATGACTTTGCAATTACACACTTTGCAATTATGACTTTAGATCCCAAGGCACATGACAGACGACAGTCAAACAGCTCAAAGGTAATTAACTGTTTGCACATTTTACTGAAGTGAATTTGACTTAAGCTTGACTTACTTAAACCTAAGCTTCATCATCCCCTTCTGAGTTTTTATTATTTAATAAAAGTCAATTGATTGTCCTCTAATGCAGTATTTCTGCCGTCCCTTGATGTGTTTAATATTTAGGATTATGGCTAAACTTTATTTTCATTGGTCATGCAGGACATACCATAATAATATAATTTTGCAGTCAGTTTTCCTTCCACTCTACATGATACTGAGTCATAAAATACTGAACATGTTTGGTTGGAGTCCAGACAAAACATGTGTCACGTGTTATTCTTATTCTCCTAATACCCGGTCACGCCTTTCTCGTTCTGAAACGAGGGTCTTTCCAATTTTTTTTTCCTGCTCCCCCGCCTAATGAGTGCTGCTAATATAAATTTAATTTAGTAGGTGGTACCCTGTTGAGGTTCTGTGATTTTTCTTGTCATTTCATAATATCATATTCTTTATTAGTTTTCTTAGCCACTAGGAGTGAAATACCATTGCGAGTCCTGGCACTGACCTGCGGCCAAGAATCTTTTGAGCCAAGAATCATTTATGAGTCCCGGTGGAATCGGATGTTGACCATTGTTTATGGACCAGTTAAGCTGCCCTATTACAACATGGTGGCAGATTTGGCAGACGCATCACATGGGTGACCTTTTATAAATGAAAAAAAAAAAACTTTTGTCACTGTATGCCAGCATTCTACACAAATTAAAAAAAACTATATGTGTGAGACTTGCTTGAGTGTCCTGCATATATGTGTGTGTGTGTGTGTGTGTGTGTGTGTGTGTGTGTGTGTG
This sequence comes from Corydoras maculifer, assembly GCA_019802435.1. Classification (NCBI taxonomy): domain Eukaryota; kingdom Metazoa; phylum Chordata; class Actinopteri; order Siluriformes; family Callichthyidae; genus Corydoras; species Corydoras maculifer. The sequence goes on from JAFMOD010000139.1 coordinate 397,085, forward strand.
TGAATAGAGTGCACTCTATTCATTGTTGTATAGACCAGTTTACAATTATTATGATCCATATTTAGAGAGTTTCATAATTTTCTTTTCCCATCGTTCACAAACATCCAATCATGGGGACAATTCATATTAATATCTACAATGTACCTATCAGAAGGTACATTTTACAGAAGGTAACGGGGAGGACCCCGAATATCTGGAGTAAACCCAATGAGGCACAGGAAGGAAGCACAGACTTCACACAGAAAGTCCACTGTTCACTAAGACCATGACTCAATCTGTACCCTGTTTTTATATATATCCTAATTTGCATTTACGTTGCATGTGACCCTCTCCTGGGCAGATCCCAACCCTTTATGTACAGATCCAAATGTGCAGAATACATGTAAAATGTTCTCTTTTGCGAGTGGAACTTCATCAATCATTGGTCCGTTCTTAATATTGTTGTCTGGAATTATGTAAATGACACGATATGACAACTAAACTCTAATTACTCTAACGTTCTCCCCTGGATGGACATGGGGAACCCCCCCCACCGCGACCCTTATATAGGATAAAGCGGAAGATAATGAATGAATGAATAATTACTCTAATTACACAGTGCATGAAATAATAATAATGAATAAAAAATATTAAATAATATATAGTTCCAGGTCAGCTTTTGAGACCCCAAAGGTTTTGACATATACGGCACATGTTGCCGTTAAAACAACATGACACTGCAGCCCTTTTTGTGTCTTAATATCTTCTAGCGTTTGTGTTTTTGATGTAATCCTATTGAACTGTAGCCGCTGATGATGCTTACATAAGAGATTACAGTGTCACAATGGCAGTAAAGGGTGTGTGGAGCAGAGTGTTTAGTCTCAGCTCGCCTCTGCTTTCCCTGTCTCCTCTTTGTTTTGCTCTCTTCGCCTCGTTCCTCAGTGCCCTCTAATCTTTCAAACATATGTGCTCCCACCAAGTCTCTGTCTCTGCCTCAGTGGGCCAGCCTAGTCAACCTCACTTTTGTGTCTCCAGTATGAGCTGGACAATATTAAGACATCTGTTGTGTGTTATCTGATGGATTATTTCAACATCTGCCACCCTCTATTCCCCACTGGAGAGAAAGCAGCTTTCACTTTGGCTGATATTCGTGAAGTCCACTATGCCTTAAAAAAAAACGAGATAGAGGAATGAGAAGACAGACGAGGGTGTCACTCGACTGCAAAGTAACACGAGTAAAAATGTACATTTGATTTATCGGCCTGTCGCACTAACTCGTGTTAACCTGGATGAGGGGATTCAATTGCAAAGATGGGGTTTAGGGTTTAGGATATCATTTTATTAGGACAGAACCATCAGAACCATGATGGTGCATTTTGTTCAGGTTTGATTGTGAGCAAGTGTTTCGACAAAATTAAAAAGCACTGGTTTGAACAGAACACACTGAACCCGAGAGAACTGGATACTCTGTGAGTTCCATCGTTGGGAATGCCATGCCGATTTCTCCAGTACAAGACAGCACACTCTGGCAGGGATATTCCCCACGTGAGCCAACCTTAGGCAGGCAGGAACTCATGTATAAACACTGAGCTGGGCAGCAATTCTGAAATATTAGTTTGGCTATTTTTACCTGTCTTGAGATGACATGCTACGATGAAGACTGGGATTTGGAATCGGATACAGTGGGAACGGAATCAGACGGAAAAAAAAATATATACACATTTTACTCCAGAGTCTAACATCTGGAGGAAAATAATATTGAACCCAATGTTTATTTTATACATGATTATAACACAAAATTGGTTTATACAACTAAGCACTTTTAAGAGGATGTTAAATAAATTTCGAAATGCAGCAGCTGGCATTTTCACATAAACATAAAAATATTTTGTGGTTAAATCAGATCTGCATTGAGTTACAATGAATTCCAGTTACATTTAAGGTTCTCTTGGTGCTACATGGTCTACACACTAAATACCTGAATGTCGGAATTTATTAAACAACTTTATCATTTTAACTTTCCTTTATTTTATAATCCAATAAGTGAGCTCAACTCACAAGGTGCAGGTTTTCTTTTAGATTTCCTTTAAGGAATATCCAGCTTCAGCAGTGTGTGTGTGTGTGTGTGTGTGTGTGTGTGTGTGTGTGTTTGGTGATAAGAGGTTCAATAAGATCTGCTTTCAGCAATTTTCCTGTTTCCTGTCTTTCAGATTCAGCCCAATAATTAAATAAAACATTTAACTTTCCCTGAAGATGGAGCCTTTGTGGGGCCCAGTGGCCTTGGGTGGCGGATCGTCCGGAAACTCCACCGACTGCAGTTGAATTTCATTTATTCACAGAACCAACTTCGTCGTCCTTGTCCATTGTGGCTTTCCACTCAGTTGCAGTTTGAATGCTATATGTGTGTTAAATAGAGAAACGTCAGAAAAGCTTTTGTTGTAGAAAGTTACTGTATTCATTCTGTGCTAATTCGCTGATTGATGATTTAACGATCAACCAAACAAAAGCTTACTATTTTGGCTTTGGCCCTTTATGTGCCATAAAGACGACTGCAGGACGTCTATGCATCTGAATGCTATGCCGAGGCCAGACTGACCACTGTATGCACTTCCTCTGCCTAACAACTGCTGACAGCCCTCCTGGGTCACCTTCACACCCTGCACTTCAAAAAAAACTCACCCCCCACCCACCCCCACACCCCCTCGGCTAACATAATCCACACTCTCAAACATACAATGCCTGTAAGCCATCAATATGACAACACTCAGCGGTGAGGGCGCGGAAAGAGGCCTGGTGGTAAACTCAAAGTTAATAAAGTCCTGTACGGACGAGCCGGGCTCCATTTTAAAAGGCAAATCTCCATCGCAACAAAGCCCATCCATCACATTTAGATGGCTGTGCAGTGCTTAGTCTGCGTCTGACACAGGTTATCGGCCGCTAATTTCCCTAATGGGAACGGCGCTGCAACGACAGAGTTCGCCGCAGTGATGGACAGATGACGGACTACATCTGGAGGCAGGAGGGAGTTAAGTTTAACCACAGTCTAACGAGACTTCCTTTAAACAAACATGGCCATTTTTTTCTACTCTATTTCGGGGATCTTGTATAAGGAACAATCCTCCGGTGCGAGGCATGTTGAAACGACATGACCGCTTTGTTAAATGACTTATCATTAAGCAAAGGATGTTAGTGGCAGGAGAGGTCCAAAGGATTATTACTGAACATAGCATTTGACCTAACTGTTTATATGAGTGCATCCCACTGGGATGAGAACTGCTTCCTCTGCTGGTCTTTATCATGCTCGCGCTGTCCAAAAGAGCTTAGACATGTTCTGTTTCAGAACAAAGCTAACTCTTTGGCCTTGTCAAGCCGGATTGACTAGCCACTGACAGGCTGGCCAAGTGGGACCTTTGTGCCTTCTAAAAGCCACTTTATCTTCATTGACAGAGAGAGAAAATGCAGATATCTCAGCAAAGCGGGGGTAGTTATGATTGAACTTTAGGAAGTGCTATTTGTCAACATGTGTAGGATGCCTTTTGGGAAGTTTATATTTGGCACATCACATTCAGGAACAATTATGCAGTGTAATAATTCAACTTAAGGGCAAGCAAATGGTTCAAAAGTAGCTTGTATTTAACTTTACAAGGCATTTTTGAGTTCCGATGAACACTGTGTGCATTAAAAAGGCTATACCTCTAATAAGTAAATAAGTATTTCTAATATATATTGATGATTCTTAGCACTGCAGTGATGTTGATGTGCTGCTGATTTATACGTATGTGTTGTACTGGCAGTTAAAAGTGTTAGCTCGGTGTTTCGGCTGTTGCGCTATCAATCTGAAGGTTCAAGGTTCACATCCCAAGTCCACCAAAGTCACCAATGTGGGCCCTTGAGCAAGGCCCATGACCCTCATTGCTCCAGGAGAAGCTGGATTATGGCTGACCCTGTGCTCTGACCCCTACCATCAGGTCAGGACACTTGTAAGTTGGATGAAAGCATCTGCTAAATGACCTTAAGTAATATAACATCTAGTAAAAGTGGATCAGACTCCACAGTGCTGCTGGAGGTTTTAAAACATCCTGCTGCTGCCCTGTCAATCATCCTCCAACCTTAAAGATCCAGCAATCAGCATCCTGAGATCGCTGATGGAAAATTAGACTATTAGACTAAGGCAAGCTACCAAACAGATCATCTACAGTCTGACTCGGCATCATGGACTACAATCTGTGAAAGTGGAACTTTTGAAATGGCCATGTCTATATGTATATATGTATATATGTATTTTTATAAGTCATCCCTTCTTCTCAGGAGCAAAAACGGGCATAGAGCTTCGGCTTCAGCTCCAGGAAACTAGTTTGGAGCGCTGTACCGAAGCCAAAGCAGTGTCCTCACAAATTTATGTATGCAGACACAGTTGTAATAAAACCTTCTAACCTAACTCGTCCTTCTAACCAGACTTTAGAAACCTGTACATGTTCCTATAGGTCCTTTATATGGACTGAGAATTCCTGCAGTTCCTCAAAGTAAAATTCCCCAATAAAGACGTCTGATTCTATGGGATTGGAGCTTCTGTTTGGCTGATTTAATGCAATCAGAACAGTGGATTATGAGCATGTTGGAAATCTCCCAAGCAGAGTGCAAAGTTTTATACACTCGTGAAAACAATGCTGTAAAGTAAGAATGCTTAAAAAAACATTTCATTAAACTGGAAAAACTACATCAGGTCTGGATTTGGCTGAACCTCCAGTTGTGTTCGATCAATTCTCTGAGGTTTGTTTTTGTGTAGGTTGCGTTGGTTCCAAGTCTCTCATAAACGATGCCTGGTTCTTCAGCAGACTCGGTTCTGTCTCGCTTCATGTCATCCCTGACTTAATGATGTCATGATCAGGATTCATAGAATGTACTGCAGGACAGCTTAAGCTCCAGTTTAATTCTTAACTTCTGGACCTCTGTTTTTATGAATCTGTAACCAGATGTGTCACTTAAGCTTTTGCACAAACGGATGAAAATCAACCAGATTTTATTTATATTTATATTTGCAGTTCCAAGCCAGCAGGAACGCTCCAGTATGTAACGTGGCATCTGTGGATAAAGGGTTTGGTTGCTCTGGCCATGCAGATCGCATCCGCAGCATAACGCCACACTTTGGTGGGATAACTAAGTCCTGAGCATTTAAAATCTCACAGTTTCGTAGTGTCAGTGGTGGGACACTGAATTTTTTTGAGGAGCGTGTCTTTTACTGATGCTTTATTTTTCTGACTGAACCCCCGGCACATATTGTGGCGGGATGAGGGAGCAGCGCACTTTGTACTGTAGGCAACGTGCAGTCAGTGCCACTGAAATCAAGAGCGGAGATCGTGCAGTAAGACGCCAACCTATTGTAAATATATATTATATTTTATTTTTTATTATTTTTATTTTATTTTATTTTATCCTTTTGTAAATCCAAATTTTTTACTTACTGTGGAGAAATGTCAGAAAAGAATTTTACTGCTGGCTGTACTGTGTGATTTGATTTAACCCCCGGCGGCACGGTGGCTTAGTGGTTAGCACGTTCGCCTCTCAGCTCTAGGGATTCCTGGTTCGAATCCCCATCTGGGTGGAGTTTCCATGTTCTCCCCGTGTCCGCGTGGGTTTCCTCCGGGTTCTCAGGTTTCCTCCCACAGTCCAAAAACATGGATCAAGTCAATTGAATTCTCCAAATTGCCCCATATAGAGTGTGTGTGTGAGTGAGTGTGTGCACAGCGATGGATTGGCGCCCTGTCCTGGGTGTATCTGCCCAGCGCCCGAAATGTTCTCCCCTGGATGGGCATGGGGAACCACACCGCGACCCTATTAGAGGATAAAGTGGGAGATAATGAATGAATGATTTAACCCCCGTCAATAACATGGCTGGCTTGAGCTGTGCAGCTCACATTCTCATTATAAGCAGGAGAACATAAGAGCTCCCCCAGCATCTCACACAGTTGGTGCATGATGTGCCCTGAACACGATTTCATATCCAACACACACAATACATTAGGGATGGTTCAGCGTCCCTGTGCATTTGAACACATCTGGACTTTTTGATTCTGTCGGGAGCCAGGTTTGATGTATCTCACATCTTCAGCGCACACAGACACCAATTACGAATTTGTGTTTCCTGCTTGTCAGTGCATTTGCAAATACAACCTGAACGGCCCATCTGGAAACACCTCGCTTGTCTATTGTTATAAACTTTGCTTAAGAGAAACCTCTGTAATGTAGGAGCATGAGGAACAGCACCGCGTGTCATGCTGCCTCACACACTTTGAACGTGGCGTTTGATTTGAAGATTAAACAGCAGCGTCCTTCACATTTTATTTCAATACGGCTGCTGGTTTATCAGATTTGACCGACTCGCATTACGCTCACAGTCTTTCCAGTTACATGTTTCTAATTTTAATATTTCTTCTGCACTGACACCGAAATATATTAAGGGTTCGTTTTTAGTAAAACATCGAGGACATTTTGTATCCAACGCCGCAGATTTGTACCAGACTTCATTTATTTCCCAAATGGTGTTATTATTATATTTTATATTTATATAATAGAATGCATGCGGCACGGTGGCTTAGTGGTTTAGCACGTTCGCCTTTCAGCTCTAGGGATTCCCGGTTCGAATCCCCATCTGGGTGGAGTTTCCATGTTCTCCCCGTGTCCGCGTGGGTTTCCTCCGGGTTCTCCGGTTTCCTCCCACAGTCCAAAAACATGGATCAAGGTCAATTGAATTCTCCAAATTGCCCCATATAGAGTGTGTATGTGTGCGTGTCGGTGTGAGTGAGTGTGTGCCCAGCGATAGATTGGTGTCCTGTCCTGGGTGTATCTGCCCAGCGCCCGAAATGTTCTCCCCTAGATGGGCATAGGGAACCCCACCGCGACCCTAATATAGGATAAAGTGGAAGATGATGAATGAATGAATGAATAAATGAATGAATAATAGAATGCACTTCGGAATTGAGCGGGTCATGGAATCATTGGTCATGGCTTCCATCCTGAGGTGTGTCTGTGTTAATTGTAAACTGTGTGTCTCGTCCAGGTGAAACTGAGAAAGAGGATGAGAGCGGTTTCTGCCTTTTCTATAGCATTGCCGCCTGTCCACTACGTTCTTCATCATTGTAGAAAATCACATCCATGTTGTTGTAATTTGAGTGTTCGTGGTATAACGGCTGGGTTGAAAGGATGGAGGTAGTGTATTTAGAGCTCCCATGGGCCTCGTCACCGGTGCGCTCTTCTGTCTGAGAACCGACTCTGATCTGCCCTCTCACTGTTACTTACAGAGAATGACACTCTTTGTAGATGCAATTCACCTAGTGTGCTGGTCTATAAATTAAAGAAAGTGATACAATGTGCTGTCTCACCTTAAACACCTTAAGGTGAACCAGGTGCACGTCCTGTCCAAACCATATGTGAAACCAAATCGTGAGGAACTGGACACTATATATCATGCGAGTACATGCAATGATTTGCATCCAGCATCGGTAAACTGCAGCAGAGACGGGCCCTGCCAGCGACTGAAATGTGTTACTGTTTAAGCTTGGCCTCACTGGACAGTAGCCCCCACCGATGATGAATGAGAAGCTTCATGGACTTCAATCCTGGATTTAGACATCTATATGGCTCCACTTGCCAAAGTCATAAACCTAGTCTTTTAAGCATTTTTGGGTTGTTCTTATTACCCAATGGAAGAATGCAATCCTATCACATAGTGGAAAAATCTGCTAAGGAGGTGTTGGCTGAAAGACGTTAAAGACAATATGGAAAAGCCTTTAATGAAAAGATAAAAGCCAAACGCTCCTCAGTAAAATGTCAGTCAGCAGATGAACAAAGTTGCCTGAACAGACCAGGTTCTCTCAGCTTTAAAGCTCCTGTCTTCACCTCCTGCACACTGGATTTAATAAACACTAACCAATCAGGTCAGGGGCTTGTCTGATAGCCCCCCTCCACACACACACACACACACACACACACACACACACACACACACACACACACACACACACAGTTAACAACATAAGTTAAAAAACAACATGGATTAAAAAACTGAGACACAGTTTCATTTAGTTTGTCCATGTATTTTGAACAACTAAATACTTCCAAATGAATAGAAACAGTTTGGGGAAGGTCCTTTGCTTTGTTTCAGGATGATTGTGCCTTGGTACACAAAGCAAGTTTGTTGGGATGAACTAGACCATTGATTGAAACACTCACCTACACACCCACTCACACACTCCACTCACCAGCACACCCACTCACACACTCATCAGCACACCCACTCACACACTCATCAGCACACCCACTCACACACTCCACTCACCTGCACACGCACTTACACACTCATAAGCACACCCACTCACACACTCCACTCACCTGCACACGCACTCACACGCTCCACTCACCTGCACACGCACTCACACACTCCACTCACCAGCACACGCACTCACACACTCCACTCACCAGCACAAGTGGAAACTGTAAGAGATGCAAAGCGGGAACCAACCTATAATATTATACCATCATGGTTCTGCAGGTATGATGTGCAGGTTTCTAACAGACCTGTCTGTCTATCTTCCTATTTTATATATATATATATAAAATATGTCTTTACCAAAATATGTTCTATTTTGAAATCCACAATATGTACAGGGTGCTTAGTTCTAAAACTCTATCATTATATCAGTAAATAATAAACGAGAACCTCAGATGAATCATCTCGGCCGCATGCATCCGAGGTCTAATTGAATCAATCAGTGGGCTGGGGAAGTCGTCTCTCACATGGACCGTCCTTTCTGGCCTGACTGTGATCATAAACGATCCTGACATTTGCTAAAGCAACAGCGACATGCATGTTCACAAAACAGCTATTACTTTTCAGTGGCAGGTTCCTAAATCAGTAGCAAATGCAGCATTTGATCAGCCTCCTGATCTTCTGGGGGTGAAATGACAGCGTGGCCTGCTCATGAACCCGCGCGGCACACTGAGCCAGGTTTATTTATTTGCCCTTTGCTTTTGTTTACATTGTGGAGAGGAAACATCCTCATTCCTAATGCTGTAATCCAGGCTTTTGATCAGCTCCAGCAAACCCAACAAACAGTGGGAGAAGCCGGGGCTCTGTAAGCAATCTGTCCTGTACCCGTAACGAGGAAGGGGGGGTGGGGGGTGGCTTACACTGACTGTTCCAGCTTAATCCATTTATGCCTGCTTAAATCCCCAAATCGTAGCCAAAGCCTAAGACTTAATTTAAACAAGACCATGGCCCTGGCCCTGAGCAGCGAATGAGGCATTGCTGAATGTCCACCGCAGCTCGGAACGCAAAGCTTTCTCATGTTGATGCCATATGTACACGACAAACAAAGGTTTGTTCAGCTGCCACTGATTTATCACAAGCTGCCCCCTCATTGACATCATTGCATGGGGCATGAACTGACACTCGTCGCTTGAGTCCTAAAAGCTACAACACACAGAACCAGAGACATGGGGACGACGGTGAGGATTCCAGAAGCCGTTTAGTCTGATTTTACTTCAGGATTAAATGCAGCCCATAATGGAATTATAACAGACCAGCTCATGAGATCACGCCATGCAACAATTATAATATTATTATAATACCAACACAGGTCATTGTATACCACACTCTCCATTTACTTTAACACACTTAATTACACTTTGCAGTCAGTTTATATCACTCATTACACATATTGCCTTGTACTTGTATTGCCTGCCTACCTCCCTAACTACTAGGCATGAGACAATCACAGATTACAGATTATTATAACAGATAGTTATAATCACAGATTATTGATAATTGTATGATTAAGAAATAATCATGATTATATAATTATTAAGACTATTGTGCAGTAATAAAAAAATGCTGGGCACAAAATATTAACGTCTGTGTCTTTTAAAGTACATTTCTGTTTTGGACAAAGTAAACAGACAGGTTTGCTGCAAGTGTGATTGAATATTTGTTCCCCTATTTCGTCTAAAGTTCCAACTATCAGCTTAAAACATTTTTTTTTTTAGAAACGTCGTGATGATGATGCTGATTCGTTCTTACGATAAATTGATTGTAAAAATTATAATCACAATAAATTGCAAAAACATTAACTGTCGATTCATCGTCTCATCCCTGTTACCTACCTACTCATAATAACTCATTACATGAAACAACCATAAACTCTGATTCTGTCAATGTAAAAAATTCTCTAGTTTATAAAAGAATGTTTTTGTGTTATGAGTAAAGAAGGCCTTTGCTGCACCACCTTTACACAGTCAGAAAATACTGTGTCAGACGAATGCTTTGGGACAATAATGATAAAAAAAATTCCACTGCAGAATGCATCATTAATCAGACAATTAACCGAATGTGTTCTGCACTCTGGAAGGCCTGATAACAAAGAATATAAATTTTCATTCTTTAGCTGATGAATTACACCCTCACTGTGTACGGGGAGGTATTATGTTTCCAGGCAGCCAAACCTTGTGATGTCCTGATAAGAATAAAGGACTATGGAACTATGAGAAAACTCAGGAATGGTAATTCGTCCAAATAAAGCAATACTGATTAATCAGTGAAGGCGCGCTCGAAGTCTATAGCATCCATAAGTCATAAGATAATTGCGAGTAAATTAAACAAATGTTTAAAAGGCGTCTCAGATCCGTCAGGTGATGGATATACGAATAGAATGCAGTTCAGTTTAAGGACATGGGAATGAGTGTTCGTTAGACGTTCCGAAAGGGTCTTTAAATCACAACGGAGGATCTAAACAGAAGACGTTCACCTTGACAGCAGTATGAGCTGGAAATGAATTAAAATGGTTCAGCAAATGCCCCGAAATCACATTCATGGATCTTTTATTTCAAGTGAAGGTTGAAATGCACTGGAACCATTGAAAAAGTCCCTTTGAAAAGCAAAGCCGTGCGTTCAAAGAGTTCCTAAAGCCATGCAGAATGAGATGGTAATGACACCGAAAGCCTACATCAGTCCCTATTTTCATGGATCATTCCTTCAAGTGCTACTTTTTAACACGGGCAAGACATTAAAGAAATAAAGCGTAAAGTCATTACAATAATTTCAACGCACGTGGCTCAGGCAATATGGAAGAGATTAACGCAGTCATATTTGGGTTTCCCTGGACATAAATCATCCCGGACCGCATTTTTAAGCCGGATCACCCCTTGGCCTGTTTTCTCTTATGCTTTAAACATTTTCATTTTACCTGCAAACCATGAAGGGCTGAGGTTCTGATTTGGTATACTGACATTTTAAAGTCTCTCGAGCCCCTAAACCCACCGTGACAGAAACCATATGTGGAACATCTTTCATCCAAAGAGGGAGCATTGTGGGATTTCACAAACGTTCTGTAAATGTGGGGGCGTTGTGTAAATACCTTCACGGCTAGAGTGCAACTCGCATCCCTATGTGGCGCAAGCCGGCCATTAAGGTGTCACACGGGGCACCAGCCGAAGTGGAAAACACCCGCTGCTTGATGCAGTTTAAATCAGCAGCTAGCAGATGAAAACAATCGGTGCCGATCCGCTGTGGGAACAGCCTGGGTGTTCTTCCGTCTGTGAAACATTGGCTGTTCTATAGGACATGCGTTTGTGCGACTTGTTGTGTGTGCAGATCTATAACTTGGATCAGGTGTCCGCGGGCCACACGCAACATTCTGCGCGCAATCTGACGGAGGACGAGCATTCGCCTCGGTGCACGACCTCACCGTGAGCTTATTTCGACATCGTACACTAAGCTTTTATGTTTAAACTGATGTACTGAGACTGTATTTATTCTATTTATTCTATATTCTATTTATATTCTGATTTCACTTATCCTCCAAAAAAGCTATTTTTTAAATAAAAAATAACAGAATAGTACGTGTCGAAGGTAGGAAATGAAATTGTCATAAATGCAGACAACTGCTGGCTCAACAATGACCACATTGGCTCTTCATCAGGTTAAAAAGGCTCTAAGACTCAGCTGGAGTAATCCCCCAGAGAGATGACCACACAGGGAGTGACCCTCCACCAACTGCCCCCAATGATTTGGCTCAGTGAGCAGGCCGGGGGTCGAGGGTCAGCCACCAGGCCTGCATCTCACCTGCTGAATGGGGGGTTGAAAGAGGGATCTGGATTCGGGTTAGGGCCTCCAGCCTCCTTAAAGCCTCCCATTAAAACAGCAGGCCCTCAGAAATGAAGGATTCGTTGGAGGTTAATCAAGGTCCGGAACTGTAGTGAGGTGCAAGTGCAACGCTCCGAAAAGCAACATTCTTCTTAACTTTTCCCCATTTTTAGGTCAACCTGCCATCAACAGACATTATGGATGTTGAATTCATGTTGATGCCAAATTCAGTGAAATCGGACGGGGTGCAATGAAAACGGAGGCAGCCCGAAAGTGGGGTACCAGGCATGAATATCCGGGCCCGAGAAACGGTGCCATCCTGACACGGCGTTTAAATGAATAAACAGGGGCGAATGTCGAGGGCCCTTTATGAGAGGCTGCACAGCCCAGGAGGATGTGAAATGGCTCTCATTATTTTTACAAGAAGCACAACATTTACTTTACCTATTATTGGAAGAACTGTGGGAGAATCACCTCCATCTGAAAGCAATTAGAGGAGCTGGAGTGCACGGTGTGAGAAATTCAGCCTTCATGCGGGAAAGCTCTACCTTTTGCAGGCATGTTTAACCTGAGTCCCTCAGGGCAAGAGCCGGAGCAGGCAGCCAAAGACGTCTGGCTTAGGCAATTACTATTAACGACCTAACCATGTTTACTGGCTTATTACACAGCAATTAGTGCTAAATATCATTCGTTCTGTGTTGTCCAATTGGGTAATCAAGCGTGGCTGACTCCATGCCTTATGCTTCCATATCGTAGGCTATTTATAATAAATCAAACTTGACTCACATCTTAATGACAAACACATGAAATGAGCAGGGAGAGGGTTAACCGAGTGTCTTATTTAATAATATTCAGCGCCGGTGACCAAATAAAACAGTCTGAAATTTATTGTGGAAACACAGGAGTTTCTTCCTGTTCAATTTCTCCGACCTGAGTCACAACTCATGGTCTTCTATCTGTTGGTGTTGGAGGCAGGCGGAGGAGACCTGTGCACTGAGCAATATCTAAAACATCCCACTTTTATTGTTATTGCTTCACAAGCATCAATTATAAAAACCACCCAGGCTTTTATGCAGCACGCAAAAGCAGCGAGCAGAGAAGCCACAGGCATTAAAGGACATGCACACTGATTACCTCCAAGGCTTTTTTTTTCAACAAAGGATTTGCCCGTGTGCTGGTTCGAGGGTATTTCTTCTGAAATGCGGCTATTATTAAATCAGCAACCTTAATGCTTGATGTCAGACAGAAATGAAAGTCATTTAAAGGCAATAACACCACGCTGGAAACTGTATTAAACGTAATCCCTGACCTGTGGAAAATGGTCTCTGAGCGAGTTCTGCGCAGGATACCAGAAATGCACCCTGGTCTTGTTGCAACGAGTTTAGCTGTGAAGGTTATTAGTATGAATATAACATGTGGTTCTTATATCCATACACACACACACACACACACACACACATATATATATATATATATATATATATGTATATATATGTATATATATATATATATATATATATATATATATATATATATACACATTTACATATACACAGTACCAGTCAAAAGTTTGTACACACCTCCTCTTTGTTTCACTTACTGTAAAAATGGAATTTGCAAAAATATCTGTTTTTGTTCTACAGCACATACTGTGTCCCCATCCAGGGGAGAACGTTTCGGGCGCTGGGCAGATACACCCAGGACAGGGCGCCAATCTATCGCTGGGCACACACTCACTCACACAGACACACTCTATATGGGGCAATTTGGAGAACTCAATTGACTTGATACATATTTTTGGACTGTGGGAGGAAACCGGAGAACCCGGAGGAAACCCACGCAGACACGGGGAGAACATGGAAACTCCACCCAGATGGGGATTCGAACCGGGAATCCCTAGTGCTGAGAGGAGAACGTGCTAAAGGCACTAAGCCCCCGTGCCGCCAGTTCTGAACTTATTAACGTTAAATATTATTTGCATAATAATTTGGAACACAGTGTATATTATAGGGACATTAAATATGGACCTTACTGCTAGTCAAAGTGAGTACGTGAATGGAAAAGACATTAGAGCAGCAGGCTTACCTGAGAACATCGCCTGTGATTTTCACACCAGCCCAGGACGTTGTCGCTCTGCGGAGAGAAAGAAATAATTGTTTCATTTCATTTCAGGAGAGGGTCACCGTGGTGCGGTCTTTTTGATCTCGGGTGCCGCCCATTTATTTTAAAGGTCATTATGTCATCGGTGGCATTTGTAGGCTGAAGGCAGAAATGTTTCCACGGTGGGAAGGTGCGCAGATGATTTAAGCTACTGGATATAAACACAGAAGTACCACACGTCTGCACCGTGACCTCCACGGTACGTCCACAGCCAACCACCCAGACATCTGGAACACCGGCAGTCAGGGATTAAACATGAGTAATGGACGTCATCACAGACGAGAAGTCTGCATTTTGACTCAAGCGACATCATGGACAATTTCTCGTCATGGACGGCTCGGCGTCCGTATGGGAAAGTTGTGATGATTGCTTTTGCTAAAATAAAAGACACAGTCACGAACACCCACCCAAATTGAATCACCGAGTGATTCCGCCTCTTGGAGATGAGTTAATTGACCCCTTCTAAACTCCCCCTCTAGGCAACCGGCACTTATCCCCAACAGACGACGGCCACTTACGAGCTCCTCTGTTGCTTTTCTTGAGAACTTAATAAGCTCTTCAGGAGAAAAGAAAACCCATTATGTCTGAAAGACTGTCCTGAGGTTCAAAACACTGATTGCGAATGGAATGTTGGGTCTTGCCATCTTCCAAAGGGATTACATCACCCTTTTAAAAGCCTCCTTGATTGTCTTTCCAGATGAACGGTTCCACACACCTAAATGTGAAAAACTGTCCCGAACCCCAACAGGTTCATAAACCCAACAGGTGAAAATTAATAAAACACATGATCGCTTTACATTCTGTATACTATGGAGCTACAAAACGAACATTTAACTCCGAATTCCAACCTCCGATCTAAGATTTTTAAATCCTTGCCTGGGGGAGCACTGAGTCCTTGTTGGTCTTTAGTTACAGCATTAGGACTAAAGCCAGCAGAAGTGCTTATTTTACAATTTCATAAAGAGGAACGAAGGTGGACGAGGAAATTAGGGTTTTTGTAACATTATGGATTTGAGCGCCGCAGTGTTTGGGTTCAGAACAATGCAGCAAATGACTAGCAATTTACGAAAAAGAAAGCTTTTGATTATACACACACTAATGCTGTCTGTTTGGAATCTTGTGCAATTGCATTACAATTGTACAGTCTGCATTATACAACCTGTAGACTGTGATTATGGAAATTATACCTCGAAATTATAATCCATCCACTTTCGAGACCGTCAGGACCTGCATGCATTATTTGTTTTCTCTTACCATCCCTGGCTGCTGATGTGAGGACCGGCATATGACACATACGCGGCTTTTATCATTTAATTTCAGCCAATTTAGTGGCTTATTTCATTCTAAGTGCAAACAGACACGATTCACGTAAATCTGTTTTCAGCCTTTCAACTCCCATATGCCGTAAACAGTAAACTAGAAAGGAAGTCGACAGATAGGATCTGCACAGGAGAGGGCAAAAAGAGAGAGAGAGAGCGACTGAGAGAGATAGACTGTGTAGGCTTGTGTCGCTTGGCCCAGCGGCCGCCCCCTTTGTTCTCGGCCTGTGCACCACATCTGCAGCTGTTTCAGCTCGAAGCACAAAAGAAAAGCCCCTACCACAACGACGCACACGCCAAGATAGCTAAACAAGCTTTATGACATCTGACAGCAAAAATGTCGCGTGAAATTGTTGCGGGGTTAAACCCCTCAGGCCCCGGAGGACGGAGTCCGCCGTCGATACGGTTAACGTTTACCTTTAACGTCCTAATTCCACTATCACGCCGATCATTCAATAGCCTCGTTTGATTGTAATAGTTTTTGTGTGTTTTTTTTTTTTCTTTTTTTTTTCGGACCAAATACCAAACAGAGCTGACTCTTGATTTGCGCTCGACGGCGCATCGTGGTACAAAAAAGGACCGCATTCGAGGAGTTTGAACGCTCCGCCGGCAAGTGGTGAGTGATGGTGGCAGCTGAATGCTTGTGCCCTTTTATGTGGATGGGAAAGCGTTCCTCTGGAACCGAGCGAGTAGGAACGGGAGGGACCCGGTTCTGAATCCTGTCTTTTCGTTCATGCAAAGTCAGCTGACACATTTAATGGTCCCCCTCCATCCCGAATGGAAGTGGCATGTGATTCCGAGCCATGCTGTAACGACACTTCTGCAGTTCTTCAGATATTTCAAAATAAAGAAAATGTGACAAGCCTAATGCACGGAACCAAAACAATAAGACAGGGGTTTCAAAATCACTCCGCAAATCCGGCTTGACGTCGCTAATTAGGCTCGAACCGCAATATGAATGAAAGGCACAGTGATGAGGAGTCATTTCTGCATTAGCAGAAATTTGTGTAAAGGAAAGTTAGTGGCTTAATGGTTTAGCACGTTCTCCTCTTATCTCCTCTTATCTTATTAGGGGTTTCCGGTTCGAATCCATATCTGGGTGGAGTTTCCATGTTCTCCTCGTGTCCACATGGGTTTTCTCCAGGGTCTCCGGTTTCCTCCCACAGTCCAAAAACATGGATCAAGTCAATTGAGTTCTCCAAATTGCCCCATATAGAGTGTGTGCGTGTGAGTGAATGTGTGCCCAGCGATGTATTGGCGTCCTGTCCTGGGTGTATCTGCCCAGTGCCGGAAACATTCTCCCCTGGATGGGCATGGGAAACCCCACCGCGACCCTAATAGAGGATAAAGCAGAAGATAATGAATGGATGGAAAGTATTTTTAAGTCGGGATCAGATACGGAGCTACATTTCCTTTGCGTCAGGCCATTTTTCACATCAGAATTTCGGCCCGAGTTCCAACTGTATTGGGATTTATTATTTCATCGTTTGAAACAATAGGCGTAACATCACACAGATCAGATATATCAGTTTTATATTGTTTTTTGGATAAATGGGACACCCCTCTGACATTTAATCCGGCCTGGACCTGGTTCACATGAATGTATAATTCATAAAGAAATATATACTGTATGTGACTGTAATGATGGAAACCATACAGCGAGGTAGCAATCAATAAACACATTCATTTACAGCAATAGTGGCAATAAACCATTTTTCCAAAACATGTTGTAATCGGTTGAAAGTTAGCACTGTTGCTAAGCTGCATGAAGAATGTGTGAATTTAATTTGACTTCCGGCAAAAAAAATGAGTTTCTGTTGTGATCTGTTCAACACACCACAGGGAGTTCATTCGTAAGTGAGTCGTTAGTAAATGAGTCGTATTCAGATTCGGTTCTGAGTCATTTTTGAATACTGAACTGTTCAAAGGAAAAGATTCACTACATTAAAGCAAACTGTCTTTATACAGCAGGTGACACACTGTGCTGTAATTTAGTGTTTATAGAGAACGCAGGTCAGACAATAAGGTTTCAGAACTAAAATTGTTTTTCCACAATTAATCAGTGTGATTGATAAGGACCTGATTGGTAAATGCCTGTTAATGTGTTTATAGTTTTGACAAAATCTGCGGCACGGTGGCTTTGTGATTAGCATGTTCGCCTGTCAGTGCTGGGGATCCGGGTTCAAATCCCGATCTGGGAGGAGTTTCTGCGTTCTCCCTTGGATGGGCATATTAAATGCCCCTGTGACCCTAGTCCAGGATAAAGCGGAAGATAAAGGATGAATAAATAAATGAATGAATGAATCTAATAAATCTAAATCTGCATAACTCAGAGATCTGGCTGGACGGATGGATGATCATGACGAAATTAATTAATTAATAAAAACACAGTCCAGGCGTTCAGATAACGGGCTAAACTAATTCAAACCACACAGTGTCCCTCGAGGTTCCTCAGTTCATAACTGTTCCTGGCCCCTGCTCACGCCATTAACTAAAACAAAGGCGTATTTCCATCGGCTCTCTATGCATTCTTTACTTCGAGCCATATTTCAAGCGGCGTAATTACCGGGGTTTAGTCCCTGGCCCGAGTCGCATTCGTTGCCACCCTGAATCAGCTCGGTTGTGATGCAGCGAGCGGAGGCACAGACCTGACGACATTTCCCCGAACGAGAGTTACGAGCTCTTTTTTTTTCAAATCATTTTCTTGGCTTTTCTGGTTACAGTGTTGTTAGGACACAGCAAGGGGTAAAGAGAAACAGGGTCTTGGACTGCCCTCTCTGGTCCCCTTCTTCCTGTAAACAAGCATTTTAACACAGCAGATTTTTATGACCTCTGTGAGTAAGCCCACGTATATTTTAACATGAGTGCATAAGTGCTGAACTGCTAAGGTTATAAATGTGTAAATCTTGGGCATATTGTGCANGGGCACACACTCACTCACACAGACACACTCTATATGGGGCAATTTTGAGAATTCAATTAACTTGATCCATGCTTTTGGACTGTGGGAGGAAACCGGAGAACCCGGAGGAAACCCACGCAGACACGGGGAGAACATGGAAACTCCACCCAGATGGGGATTCGAACCGGGAATCCCTAGCGCTGAGAGGCGAATGTGCTAACCACTAAGCCACCGTGCCGCCTATATATATATATATATATATATATATTCATTATCTTCCGCTTTATCCTATAAAAGGGTTGCGGGGGGGCAACGTTTCGGGTGCTGGGCAGATACACCCAGTACAGGGTGCCAATTCATCGCTATATATATATATGTGTGTGTGTGTGTGTGTGTGTGTGTGAGTGTGTGTGTGTATATATATATATATATATATATATATATATATATACACCTTTACTCACCTGGGAAAAAATAACTAATACCTGCAGGAACAATACGTGTCGGTTCATTTGTCACAGAGACAATTCAGACACTAAGCCATGTCATCTGCATTGTGAGAGTTCTATTCTGTACAGTGACAGAAACTAAACAGAATTAAATTACTAACAGCTTTAACCTCCAGGGGACGTGGTCTATATGTGCATCATGGGTCGATAACAATGTACACTATAAGGACAAAAGTTCAGGTTGACATTTGATCTAACGGTGGTCACAATTTAATAAATTTAGCCATGCATCCAGTGTCCCCAAGGTCAGGCACTGATGGTGAACGAGTCCTGGCCTTCTACAGTCTGTTTATATCTGAGGTGTGCCGAGTTCTTCATCCACAGCATGGTAGGATATTAAACTAACAGACTTTACTGGGATCAAAAGGGACTTTGATGATTGAACTCATTAATATTAACTTGTTACATCACACTTTCTAATGGACAGAACCCGATTTCTATTACAGACTCAACCGAATCACTTTATCTTTTTTTTTTTATTGAACACTTTATTGATTATATACACAATCTGTATCTTAGTGTGCTACACTGTTAAAGCTTCCAACCTGCTTAATGGCAATTTTCCCTTAATGAAATCTGATGATTTTGCAGTAAAACTTAAAGCTAAAGTGAATGTTTTGACCTGAATGTGTTCAATAAGTAACAAATACAAACGTATCATTTCAACAAACAGCATCAGGTGAAGATAAAAGTGTTTTGAGACTCACAAACGAAAATGGAATCAAGATGTGGACGTCAACCCTGCACCAGGAACAGCTCGCCGCTCCTCGCATTTAATGTGGATTCATAATGACAGGCAATGATGCTGAGGGGGGAGCGTGTTGAACGCGGTGGTTAGGTTTTTGTCTCTTTTCTAACATGTTAGTGTTTCGTTCCCTTTTATTTGGGAAGGCGGCCCTCAGAAATCTTTTAACAATCAGATGTGGGCTCTTTAAAAAAAGCCCTGGTGCAGTGCACACGGCATGTGTATGTCATCACCTACTGTATACGCTGTATAAATCATACGACGATCTTTATTACGCTGTGCAGCTCACCAGGCATTAAAACCACATATTAATCTTTTTCGCTGTCAGCTTCCCGACCAGAACTTAAACACAACTTAAACATTACACCCCTATATTATTACATCAGCATGATTTGTATTTGCATTATGGACCGCTCACGTTACATAATGCAAATAAGATGCAATAATCCCATCTAATTACGCACGATAATAACGCTACTGTTGATTCATGTCGAATGGAATCACATTAATAGGACATGGCCATGTGACCTGGTTTTACATTTGCGCACTGTGTTCTTGGGTAATGAGGTACTATAATAACACAACCAACATGATAACAAACAGGTTCCAGTGTGTTCCACGTCTCCTCAGACCAGATGTTGCTCCACGGCTCTCTCTTTGCTCCTGCCGGGGGTTTCAACCCTCTGCGGTCGGCGTCCAAACAATCTAATGGATGTGTATGTACAGGTACGTACAGTGGAGACGCTATGCCGGTGCTCGGCGTGTGACAGGTTAAGTCATCATTTAAATCTGCACCCGGAGGCGAGACGAAACCCCCCCCCCCACCCACAGATTTGTTACAGCCGCTCAAGACATCCTTTGTTCGCGCGGAGCCGGAGACATATACATTTTGACTTTTTCGAGGAAAAAGGAAAACATTAAGCACTTGAGTGATTTTCCTTCGAGTGACACCGTTCGGCCGGCCGTTCTTTAGGATTCTTGTGCGCAGCCACTCGTACAGAATAAATCAACCAATCTATAGCATGGATCGAGTTTACAGAGCTCCCTCAGAGGAATATCCCGGGGGTTTTCATCCAAATCACTCTATCTACAGCATCTGTACTGAGCTATTACCGCAGACCATAATGTCAACATGGTTCCCTGTACTGAGAAATGTTTCCTCTTTTTTTTTTTTTCTCTCTCGTTTGAATGTATTTGTAAATTAGCCTCTAAAATCTGTATAATTTGTCCCTTTCAGACTCGGGAATGCCGTTTCGGAGAGAAGAATTTGTGGTTGTGTGCTACGAACATAACGTATGGGTTTTGACGGATACCACAGAACCGTCGGGAAAGCGTAAGTAACCAGAATGACTTTTTTTACTGCGCCGTTCCAGTATAAACCTAAAGAAGAGCCTCGCTAAGATATTCCATCATGCCGGCCTTGTTCTCAAAGCCTTTGTTGCTGAGTAGCTGTGGGTAGTTTTAAATCCCTATAATAACACTTATTGACAGAATGCTCTCATATTAGGGCTTTTTCTCTGGATGGAGCAGAAGCACATGCATCACAGACCATTCAGTCGGGACACACTAGCATTCTTCACGCCGTGATCAGGTCAGCGCCACGGCCGAGCCTCTGCCTAAAGATATTTCTGTTATTTCACCGGCGACGCCCCGCCAGACAGATGCCACCTATTCAGCCGTCGGCCCCTCAGCCGCTCGGGCCCCGATTTTTATCTCTCATTAGCCCCTCTTTCTGCCCAGACTGCGTCCTCTCCCACATACATAAATCACAGGCCGGGGTGGAACAAGCAGGAAGTGGAGTAGAAAATTAGATCAAGGAGCAGACTCTGCGTTTTGGGTGCCGCAGTTGTTCAACCTCTGAACCGATTCCCACCACCCACCGAGGAAAAACACATCGCACTCATGACCCTGAGCTTTTTCACGAACCGTGAGGTGCAAACTGGAAACGTTTGAAGGTCGCGGAGCCGAGCGAAAACGTGGCCAAGAGCTACTTACAGCCTGCGTATTTATAAAAATGTGGATCTAATTAGGGTCATTCTGAGCCACGAGGTTCATCTGTGCATGCCGTCAATTACCACCAGATCCGTCGTCCTGTTAGAGGGACGCCGAGCGTTTAGTCAGGAGTGTGACGCCTCTCCTGTGAGAGGAAATACTATTGCACCACCCACAGAATCGGCAGAAATGAGAACACTATACACTTCATGAAAATTAGGCTACACACCATTTGTTGAGTTTAGGGGCCTCCTCTATTCGACGAGATCCAGGTGGGCAGGAGGAAACGGCCAGGGAAACAGAGCGGAGCGCCGCCTTTTCAACCGACACTTAAAAGGGCACTTAATGACTTTCCCACCCACCAAAGAGAGAACAGACGTTAGAGTGGGCCACTAGATTTGCCGTATACGGCCACTTGTTGCCACTGGTTTTAGTGCGGAATCATTTCCTTACACACAGTTCAAATACAATGGAAACCTGATGTCACTGTTGCATTACATGTACAAAGGGTTCAGCATCTCTGCTCAGAATGTGTTATTAATTAAGTGAAGTTTAGATAAAACTTAGTTACCATGCATTATTTAAATTACACATATAAGAAAAGTACATTTAAATTAAATAGGGACCCGTACAAAAATAGTTAATAGCTTCATAAATAATCTTTTTTTTTTTTTCCCCAAAAATTAATTAAAAAAAACCTATATATACACTTAATGGACAAAAGTGCCGAAAAGTACTTAAGAATCACTACATTTAGGGGTTTATTCAGTCTCAATGCCACATTTATATAAAATAAAGCATCTAGCCATGCACGCATTTAGAACCTTATGTTTCTAACTTAATAATAACAGTTTGAAGAAGGCCACTTTCTGTTCCAGCACAAAAAAAGGAAGTTTGGAGGAGCTTGACTTGAGATGTACAGAGTGTGACCTCACAGATGCTGTTTGTGGAAAGTAATTTCAGTACAGGTGAAGTTGCTAAATATGCAAACGGAGGGGTCATTTAGAAAAAAACAATGACCTGTGAGTGCCCCAATAGTTTTAATAAAATAAATTTTTTGTAAAATGTGTCATTTTAGCAGCGGGTATCCGAATCTTGGTATAATAGTGTATTTAAAATAAGCAAGTAACAAGAAAGGGGTGAAAAAATTAATTAATTAATATAACTGTGATTTGAATATTATTCTGATAGTGTCATAGCTGTGGGTGTGGTAGCTCAGTGGGTAATGTGTTGGGTTTAAAGGTCTGAAGGTTGGGGGTTAATCTTTGGGTCCACTAAATTGGCAACGTAGGCCCTTAGGCAAGGCCCTTAACATTTATTGCTCCAAAAGTGCTGAAGCCTGTGCTTTGACCTTAATAATATAATTGAGACAACTGTAAGTGAGTTTGGATAAAAACCTCTGTGGAATGTCAACATAGCTGTTAACCTGTTTAAGAACAAATCTCAATTATCTGTCAAAGGACAATCCATTCCGTCTTTTGAGACGAGCAACAGATTCATGTGCAACACCTGTGACTGACACCGTTTACATGATTCATTCAGACCTCATTCATTTATTCATCTAAACTAATTATCAGAATTATGGTGACTTTGAAAGTACTGTAGCCTATCCCGTCCGAAAGGCATGAAACATGACAGGTCATCCGTCAATTGTAGGACATGAAACATGAGTCTGCACATTAATGCATATGCTCCAAATCACCTGAGTGCTCAGAGGACATGAGAAGAACCTGCCAATTTCCCCAGCTTGCAGTAAGGTAACAGTGCCTACCAACCATTAAAGATGTCTTTAAAGAAATCTTCTGTATTGTTTTTAAAGTTTATAACTCTTTTGTGACAGCGAGACCTTAATAATGGCCACAACACTCGTCAATTACATTATCTGCATTATTTTTAATTTTTAATTCACCTGCTCAACACTAAATATAAATTCTTGACAAGCTTCAAGACAATGCGAGGGATTCTGTGACCTGTTGATGGAAGTCACTCAATGCCATAGTGTTGGAACAGATCATTTTGTGCAGGCTGATGAGGCTGAGCTGCGCTGTGCACAAGCACAGCGGGATACTGTACGCACTACATCTATAATCATAAAGCGTGGGTGTCGCCTAGAACTAGGACTGAATGCACACCTTGTGCCAGAGACTGAGAAAAAAGAAAGCTGACACATGGAAATGGCATCAACTTTGGGATCTATTATTTAAATTGCTCCTATTCATATTGAAGTCCCCAAAACAAGCAAAGGCTGCACATGAGTGTAATTACACCAAAAGACTAAAATAAAAAAGAAGGCTGGGAATAATAAATCTATCATTAACATGGGGGCAGAAAATGTATTTTTCGTCTTCTTCCAGTCTTCCCAGATTTTTAGGACATGTATAATATAATGGAAAAAGTATTGGGACATACCGCTTATTATTAAAAAAGTTTTATTTAGGTTTTATAAGATCTAGAAACGTGCTTTGGATTTTGGAAAACTGTATGCTTCCGTTTTGATGAGAACAGTTTGGGGAAGGCCCGTTTCAGTTTCTTGAACAAGGTCTAATTGTGTTGTTGAGTTTAATGTGGAAAATTTCGACTGGCCCTCACAGAGCCCTGACCTCGACACTTTTAGGATGAACTAGAATGCAGATTGCGCTCCAACATGAGTGCATTCACAAACACGCTCCAGTCGAATCAGCTCAAAACGCAAAATCATAAAAAGCTCCTGTATGTTAAATGTGTAGCTGTCCCAATAATTTTGTCTTATTATGAATAATCCGTCCCTGATTTTCCCTCGATGTTGACGTTACTGTACAAATATTATTGCACAAAATTCTTATAAATAAATATTTCAGTTTATATAATTTAATCACAACTGAGTTTACAAATGCAACAGTTCTGTGTTTCTTTGCACAAATATTTAGAATGATAACATATTGTTGCACAGCTGCGTCGTTAAAACTCCGACGCACAGATGCTCTATTAAAAGCACACAATTAAATCTAAAATAATATTTTAAAAACTACATATAACCGAATATACGACATATTCATCGCGTCATAAATAAATACCGCTATAATGCCGCTATAATTAAACGAGTGACGTCAGCGGCTATACTCTAATTAAAAGTTGTCCCTCGTTTAAGAGGCTAACAGTTAAAATAAGAAGGGGCCGGTCGTCCCGGCGTGTTTGGACGGCTGTGCGTGGGGCTCTGACCTGAAGGCGTCTGAACGCCGCCGTCAGCTGCGTGATGTGGAGCGTGAGGCAGCGCGAGGTGCAGCGCGCGCTGTTCACCTTCTCCACGCTCTCCGCGTCTTCCGGAGCGCTCCTGCGCGCGGCGCTCAGCCTCAACGCGCCGCACAGCAGCAGCGTCATCACCCGGGACGCCAGCATGACCCCCAGCAGCTCGCCGACGCGCGGAACGGTCTCGTCCGGAACGGTTTCGGGGGTTAAATCCCTCTTCAGCCGGACGCGCAACTTTCAGTGTGGCGTGCGGGAGCCGTCAACAGTTCAAATGCGGAGTGGCTTCCATGTGGACACTCCCCCCCTCGCCACACGCGCGCGCACACACGCGTACACACACGCGTACACACACACACACGCACTCGGGTCTGATCCAATGCATTCTCATTGTGGGGACCTTCCTTTATACTGGCCTTTATTATGTACTTTTAAATAAAATTAAAAAGTTTTCATGGGGGGGGGGGCGGCACGGTGGCTCAGTGGTTTGCACATTCGCCTTTCAGTGGTTCGAATCCCAATCTGGGTGGAGGTTCCATCTTCTCCCCGTGTCTGCGTGGGTTTCCTCCGGGTTCTCCGGTTTCCTCACATTGTCGAAAAACATGGATCAAGGTCAGCTGAATTCTCAAAATTGCCCCATATAGAGTGTGTTTGTGTGAGTGAGTGTGTCCCCATCGATATATTGGCGCCCTGTCCTGGGTGTATCTGCCCTACACCAGATGGGCATGAGGACCCCCCCCCCACGACCCTGGTAGAGGATCAAGCAAAAGATAATTGATGGATGGAAAAAGTATTTATAGTAAGCAATTTGTGGAGGTCTATTTAATGCGTGTTTTAAGGGGTTTGGATTCCCACAATAATGCAATAATAGCAGCACACACACACACACACACACACATCATCATCATCATTATTTTGACATAAACTGTTTAAATGTTTGCAAATTAAGAACACCATTTTTGTCCAAATCATCAAACTAAACACTAAGCCGTTATCCCTTCTGCACCAATTATTCATTCTCCAGTCCACTTGTCATGATCGGCGGAGAAAGGCCGGGAAACACCCTCCAGACCGGCTGTACTTGTGAAAGGAAACACACTGACTCTGGGAGAACATGCAAACATCACACTCACAAGCCATTGTTCACCGTACCTGCGAATCAAACAGGACCAGGTGAGAGAGAGCACGGCTGAACGGAACTGCTGCGGCGCTGTGCCACATCTATCACCTTTCAGCAGGCAGGTGGCGTCCTCCTGACACCCTTTAAAAGCCTCACACTACAGAATGTACGAGACCATCTGCGGGGAGCCTCGCACCTCTCCAGTGAACACTTGGCTCTACGCTGGGTGATTTTGGATGGGTTTGAATTCATTACGCTCCGAATGAACAGTTCTGTGAGGATGTTCATTCCACAGTCAAGGAATGACAATGGAATTCACTTTCTTTTCTTATTTTTGTCTCAGAGCTCGAGCGCCGCTCCTGCAGCCCAAATGTGTGTGTGGCCTGAGCAGTTGTTGCTCCTAGACATTTATGTTCCAGTTCGCAACTCGTACCGAGGAGCAAATAACGAAGTGACCAGTTGGAAAGGTGACATTCCAAAATGTGGACATGTGGAAGTCTGTGAGGTCTCGTCTGTAATTCGGCCAAAGCTTTAGGAAACTGCTTTTCATGTGCCTTTGAGCAGAGTAACAAAGCCAAGTGTAATAAAAAGCACCAGGACATGTATAGACACTTACACACACATACACACACACACACACACACACACACACACACACACACACACACACACACACACACACAAAACTTTTTTATGAATCATGAGAACTTTACATAGGCTTCCATTATTTCTTGGAAAGTAACTCTAAATACTTTTACCCTAACATTAACCATATCCTTATACTAACCTTAAATTTACCATAACCATACAATATGATGTCACTTCAAAATTAAGAGTTACTTTGTGAAGACCAGCTTACAGTCCCCAAAATGCATAAGGGCCACACTGTTTACCACAGTGTAGGTGTTTATAAATTAATGTAATATATAACAAACACACACACACACACACACACACACACACAGATTTACTGCTTCTTGATTTAATTATCAACATTTTATTTATTTACTAAAATGTCTTTCCAGCATGTTTTGTTTAAATCATTAATAACTGCGGCAACTTTGTCCCCACCTACTGTGATTTTGTAAAAAGCACTTTCTTTGTGGTAACCAAATGCCACACACACACACACACACATCCCCTGCCATATGTTTGAATGTGTGGCACTTCATCACTTGCCAGAGCGTAAGTGACTGAAGGTCTGTTTTCTGAGTGGCTGTTTTCATTCTAACAACTGAAAGTAAAATTCAGGGGATTATAAAGTTTCCTAAATGTTCCGTGATTATAGATAAAAACATCAAAGGGAAATAAATCCAGTGGCAAAGAATCTCATCTACACTGTTCCTACAATAGTCTTTTGGATTGTTCGGTTACATAAACGACCTTCCGTTTGATTACAGGCCTCGTTATCAGTGCACACTTACACAGTACACCTACTAGAGCTTTAATGACATCACAGTCTAATTTGCCAAGTTGCTGAGTTGTGGGAAGTTTGAGGAACTCATCGCAGCATTCGTGAGGTCGGACACTGATGTTGGACGAAAGGACCTGGCTCACAAACTTTCATTCTGGTTCATCCCGAAGTTCAGGGTGGGTGGGGTTGAGATCAGGGTTCTATGCGGAACAGTGAAGTTTTTTTTTATACTGAACTCACTTAAAGCCATGTGTCAGTGGTTTGTTGGTTTGTTTATGTGAGAGAAAGCAATGCTGTCATAAACATCCGGTGCATTTTTATGAATCAGTGTTTGATGTAGTGTCTTTCCATGCTTGTTTACTACGTAGGCAACGCTGTGTTGTGAGTAGTAAATGAGGTCACGAGTGAAAACAGCTCTCAAGTCAACTGTGCTTACATGTGATTACATCACATGGGGTCATGTTTTGCAGATGCTTTTATTCAAAACGACTTACAAGTATTCCAACCTAATGGTTGGGGTAACAATACCGAGTCAGCCGTGATACAGTCCCTATGGGGCAGTAAGGGATAAGGACCTTGCTCAAGGACCTACGACGTGGACTTGGGATTCCACGCCCTTCTTAAAGTAAAACCCCAAACAAACCTGATTGCCCCAGACAGAGAGAGACTCATTCAAACTCATTTCTATTTTTTATATCTTTATAAAAAGCAGGTGCCAAAATCTAAATGACACAGTGACAGTTCGGCACATGGTCCCACTTTCGATTCAAAGGCTTGTCATTGAAGATCCCAGTCGACATTATAAAGCAAAGTCGGACTAATCTGAGCCCAAGTCATGACAAGTATTAATTTTAATTACGGACTTCCAAGAAACATGCTTTCTCTTTTCTTTTTCACCGCGAGATTCATGTAGTTAGAGCTTTAGTCTAGTAGAGCCTGACATCTTCCCAATTCTGTTCTTTACTGGCTATCTGGATGTGGCAATGGCCATCTGGAGTCCAAAACCTAAAACATCTGGCACGTCCACGCTTGAATTAGTGGGTTGCACAAGATTTTAAGAAATGATAATTCCCTCACATTTGCCAGTAATTTTGCAGGTGAAGCGTAACGGCGCAGGGAACGTGGCGTGTAGCACACGGCCTCCGCGCCTCTGTCAGCGACGGGAGCGCAGCATTGAACCTGACTTGGCTCACACCAGGTCCAGCAAAAGTCATTTGTACCGAATATGCGCAATCACGTTTTTAAAAACGCACAAACGTGGAGTTGTTCAGTCACGGGGTCAAGAGTCCGACGGTAATGACCTCGTGCAACGTCTCTCTCTCTCTCTCGAGTAACCACCGTGAAGGAAATTGTCGCCGAACGGAGAAAAGCGAGGCCAGACGAACAAAGGACACACTCCCCTGAGCGAGCCAGGCTTGAGCAGCTCACCAATCATCATGAAGCTTTTAATTATTTCATTATTACACCCTTCTGCATGTGTGCCCCATGTCCATGTTGGTTTTCTTTGTGGACAGGAATTTAATGTGCCTGGTAATGTAATAATTTCAAGTTCTAAAAATGCCTGAAAGAGATTTATGAGATTAAACAGCATGCTGAAGTGGGGGGAACACATTTCTTAGACTATTATGATCAATGAAAAATGAGTGTTTAATATTGTTCAGGCAACATCATGGTCCCATTAGGGGACATTAGGAAATTCTAATAGGATTGACACAGAACAGACGGTAAACAGACTCACCAATACACGCTAACATGTCGTAGAGCGAAGCATGAGAGAACACCGTATGGACGAAAGTATGGTTATTTATTTATATAGAGCTATTTAGTGCAGTGTGCAATAGATCATTGTCTCAATGTAGCTTTACAGTGTTCCATACATGAACCCCCAAAAAGCAGCTAAAGCGACAGTGGAAAGGAAAAATTCCCTGGTGTTGTTGGGCTTCAGGAACTTTGTGAGGACCGAGGTTCAGTGAGGGACTCATCCCACTTAAACAGCCAAGTGTTTTTTGTTATACATTTAAATTTACATTTGGTTATTTAGCAGACGCTTTTATCCAAAGCGACTTACAAGGTAAGCACAGGGTTAATCACAACATCCCTGGAGCAATAAGGGTTAAGGGTCTTGCTCAAGGACCCACACTGGTAACTTCAGTGGACCTGGGATTTGAACCCCCAACCTTCAGATTGATAGCCCAATGCCCTAACCACTGAGCTACCGCTCCCTTGTTATTAAGTCCCATTGGCACAAATGTATAAAATTGAGCTAATTGCCTTGTATTTTGGACAACTGTGTGCTTCAAATATCACATTACTTTAAATATATCATTTTGCAGACACTTAAAATCCAAAGAATTACAACTCCGATAGTTGGGATCAGAACACAGGACCATCCCACAGCCCCCCTGGACCAAAGAGGGTTAAGGGCATTGCACAGTGACCCACATTGGTAACTTTGGTGGACCTGGGATATGAAGCCACAAGCTTATAGCCCGACACCTTGAGCACTGAGCTACCACACCCAAAACAATATGAAGAAACATCCTTAAAAAGTTGAGTCCTCGAAAAAAAATAGAATTAATATAGAAATGATGAGACAAACCCACTTTGTGGCTCTTTAGGCACACATCAAAATATTGTGGAAAGCCTTCAAAGAGACATAATAGCCATAACAGCTGCAAAAGTGTGTGTGTGTGTGTGTGTGTGTGTGTGTTGGGGGGCAATTTGGGATAATATAAAAAAAAATGCAGCCATACTAAATGTTACAATACCTTTGTCCATGTATAAAGCATACTGTGAAGGCTGCGTGTCTCCTGTACTGTCACTGTACAATAAGAAGGTCCTTAAATATAGGGTTCCTTCTGTTCTGCGGGGAACTACCCGGTTCCATCGGTGTACAAATAATAGAAGGCCAAAATAGATTTTGTGCCCAGATTTTCACAGAAATGCTTCGGGTGACACAGCCAGTGTACTCACATGCGTCTGTATGGAATAAACTAATTTCTGCCGTGATTTACGGCCGCCTTCCGGCATAAATCTCGAAACGTTACAATGTTCGGCTAATCAGTGGAGTTTTGCTTATTTTTATGGATTACTGTAAATCACATTATGTGCAAAAACCACATTCATAAGTTTGCGTGACATTAGTGTCTGATGCATGTGTGTGGGCTGCCTGTTGCTTCAATGCGACTCTTAACAGGCGAACGATGGGAACCAAACATCTCACATTTACAGACAGACATTAGTCTGTAGTCCTGAGAAGTGAGCCAAAGAACTCCAGAAGCTTAATTATGTACCCTTCCCATAACAAAACACTGGCACCTTGTGCAACTATGAACAAAATTGGATATTAAATACTTATTTTTAATATGCCACATCGTTTTATCTTGGAAGAAAGCCATGCCAACACAGGGAGAACATGCAAAAACCACACAGACAGGCTCTATGTCGCAGGCCAAGAAATAAAGTCCTGCTTAATTTCATTCATTAATTCACTTCCTAACTCACTTATCACGTTCTAAATCACAGAGAGTGCTGGAGCCGTTCCTAGTGCTTTTAGGACAACAGCCAGGGAAACACCCCAGACAGGGCAGATACCCAAACACATCCCAGATATGACACCTATTGATGTGGTTTTTCCTTTTAGTTACAGTGTTCCATATAAAGGGTCATTCGTTTGTGAAAATTGGTTGATGGGTCTGTATGTCTCTAAATCTAAATGTAAGTCTCTATGTTTTTGAAACTGTTATGAGCGAAGGCTCATTTGGAGTCCTTTTATATACCGTACTATATATACCTTGGTGTATTGATGCAGGTCTCCCACTTTGCCCAATTCATTATTTTAATAAAGCTGCTTCATGTCCAGGTTCTGTGATGGTTCCTTTTCAAGACATGTTCTGTGTATTTAGCTAGTTTACCGAAACTGTATTGCGAGTATTGACTATTTATAAACCTTTATTTTCATCCACACAGAGAAGATGGATGTTTGAAACGAACTTTTCTTCATTTTGACAGCAAGACTGGATAATATTTAGAAACGCCTTCTTTCTTTTGTGTCATTCTGAACCTTGTTTTATGTCAAATAAAAAAAATGTTTTCTATATGAGATATACGTTTACGTCATAGTCTCTTAAAGACTGCTTATTAGTCTGAATAATACTCTGTGTATGTGAAGGAACCTAAAATGACATGTCCAACAATTGCTTGTAGAGGACGATGAATGAGCAATGCGTATTAAAATGAGTGCCAGGCAGTAACTGACAGTGTGACGGCTCGACACATGGTCCCACTTTTAGTTCAAAGGCTTGAGAGAGGTTTGGGGCTCGGAACATTAGGGGGACGCCTAATGGATGGTCATGAACGTCCTCGGAATTAACAATGTCAAATTTTCATAATGCCGAAAACCTGCACAGGACCTCAGGACCTCCCTTTACAGGAACCACTAAAAAGACTGCATCCTATTAGTTTGAGGTAGTTAACCTTTTTTATATACATTTACATTTAGTCATTCAGCTGATGCTTTTATTATTAGGTGAGGAAAAAAACAGCTACACTATAGAATTACCAAACCTGATCATCATTAAATCCGGCTTCTAGATTATTTTTTATAGCAAGTGCTTGTGGAAGAGCTGTTTTTTTTAATGGTTCTTAAAAATTCTAAAAATAAAAAATAAAAAACAAAACTCACTCTTACAGACAGATGGGAAGATCGTTCCACCATTTAGCCATGGTGAAGATATGAAGAGAGGAAGGTGGACAAAGGGAGGACAAACTTAGAATACAATCACAAAGGCACGACATGTAGATGTCCCAAAACATCCATCCATTATCTTCTGCTTTATCCTCTACTAGGGTCGCGTTCCCCATGCCCATCCAGGGGAGAATCTATTGGGCGCTGGGCAGATACACCCAGGACAGGGCGCCAATCTATCGCTGGGCAAACACACACTGACACAAACACACTCTATATGGGGCAATTTGGAGATCCATGTTTTTGGACTGTGGGAGGAAAATGGAGAACCCGAAGGAAACCCACACGGACACGGGGAGAACATGGAAACTCCACCCAGATTGGGATCAATTGTATTGCAGTATTTTAGACCAGCATGTTAAACATATGTCCTCGAAATTATGTATATATATATTATTTTATTATTTATTATTATTTATTATTATTTATTTATTATTTTATGCTTTTTCTTTGGAAGAAATGAGTGCGTTTTGTACAGGAGAGATCTGGCGCCATCATGTGGCAAAACAACGTACTGCACGAGCCTTCTTTTCGCATATTTCCTTCACATGTTGTTATTTCTATATATCTGCTTTTATTTCCGACCATTTGTTACCATTAAAGATCCAATCACACGGATTCGTGTATGTTAGTTGGATTTTACAGATAACCCACTCGGGAGCAAGAACTTGGCATCATTTCAACAACCAGTGTTTTGTTCATCCACCTTTTTACCAAAGTCCAGATCTGAGCTGAAACAGAGGGACAGCAGGTCTCCTGCTGGTTAAAGAGCGGAACAGAACTCATCAAAACAGACGTTTAATAGCTTAAAGAAGGATGAGGCACGTCATACTATTAGTTCTACCTATTTTGGGGGGCATGGCTACAAATTTATCTCCGTTGCCCTGCGATGATAAGAGCGTGGAGAGACTGGCTCGGCTGGCTGTCGCTTATATCAACGAGGACAGACAGGAGGGCTACAAATTCGCCCTCAACAGGATATTCAACGTTCATGTTCATCCTCAGGTTGGTTCATTTTACCTGGTTGTCCAAGGTCCGTACAGCAACTATATATGTATTTTAAAAATTGCAAATATTCATATTCATCATAAAATAAAGTAGTAAATATCATGCCTTAAATTTACATAATTCTGTTTAATCTGCACGAATGGGCAGTTTCCACTACTTTGTTTGCGTCCATTGTGAATTTTCGTTTTACAAATTAGTTTTACCTCTTATATTTATTGAATCTATTGGTGAAAATATTAGGACAATAATTAGGATCTTAATTACTGAATTCAGGTCTTTTAATTAGTCCTGTTTTCAGAACTAATTCTTGAACTTATTCAGAGTAAATAGGTTATTTTTTGGAATAAATTAGTTCTCAGCGGCACGGTGGCTTAGTGGTTAGCAGGTTCTCCTCTCAGTGTTAGGGATTCCCGGTTTAAATCCCCATCTGAGTGGGGTTTCCATGTTCTCTCCGTGTCCACGTGGGTTTCCTCCGGGTTCTCCGGTTTCCTCCCACAGTCCAAAAACATGGATCAAGTCAATTGAGTTCTCCAAAATTTCCCCATTGAGAGTGTGTATGCGTGCGTGTCTGTGTGAGTAAGTATGTGCCCAGCGGTAGATTGGCGCCCTGTCCTGGGTGTATCTGCCCAGCGCCCGAAACGTTCTCCCCTGGATGGGCATGGGGAACCCCACTGCCACCCTAATATAGGATAAGGAGGAGGATAATTAATTGAATGAATGAAATTAGTTCTCTAGATTGGCTCCCTGTCCTGAGTGTATTTGTCCAGTGCCTGAAATGTTCTCCTCTGGATGGACATGGGGAACCCCCCCAACCTATGACCCTAGTAGAGGATAAAGCAGAAGATGGATGGATGCATTTAGTTCTCATGCAGTATATAAACAAAAGGAAGGCAAACCTCTTAATTATCAAATTCTGGTATTTCATCCAAAGCTCTATAAATTTCAACCTAAAAAACCTGACAGGGTGCGTTTGGTGTGCAAGTACTCGATTGGCCCAAACAGAGACCTAAACTCAAACCCTCATGAATGAATTAGAATGTAGACTACAAGAATCTACAAGAATACAGCGTAGATTCTCACAAACAGTATCCAACCTCACAAATGCCTTTAAAAGGGCAAAACACACACAGATAACCATCCACCTCCGCAAATCAACAGTACCTTAAATGCGGTGGATCATCGTCTCCCTGACACAATGCAAAAATTATGTCTGGAATGATTTGAGAAACAGGACGAAGAGTTCAAGGCGTTGGCCTCCAAATTCACTGGATCTTAACCCCCAGATTTTAAGCATCTGTGGAATGTGCTTAAGAAACATGTGCTACCCATCTTCCAACGTATTTAACCTCAATTTACCCAGCGTGCCTCTTGAGACAGAGCCTCGTTTTTTTAATCTTTCAGACTTGGTCCAAGAGAGCACAACAAAGGTAGAGACAGCATTCAAGACAGAACCAGACGCAACATAAAATTCCTTATACAATACAGAATCAGATGTTACAGTCTAAGAGAGACCGTATTGTATTCGTGCTGAGAAATCTGAATCTATAACTCACAATAACATTATTTTAATGTGAATACCAAAAACAGTCGTAACCTGAAAACAAAAAAAATTGTAAGGAGTGGAGCTCCTCAGATTACATTCGTTAGGATGTTGGTTATTTATAGTGACATGACCGGTCCGTCGTTGGTTTGTTTTTAGGGTCCGGCTGGGAAAGTTTACTACCTGGACTTGGATGTCCTGGAGACGAAGTGTCATGTCCTCAGCCCCAAATCCTGGAAGCGCTGCGATATAAGACCGTTCATGGAAACGGTAGGCTTATGTTTTACAACCAC
This sequence comes from Corydoras maculifer, assembly GCA_019802435.1. Lineage (NCBI taxonomy): Eukaryota > Metazoa > Chordata > Actinopteri > Siluriformes > Callichthyidae > Corydoras > Corydoras maculifer. The sequence continues at coordinate 432,171 of JAFMOD010000139.1, forward strand.
GATAAAAAGATCATCCCTCGTGCCAACTTCAGGTTCTAATGGTGACGGCTCAAATCTAGTTAAATTTATGCATTACAGACCCTTTAAATAAAAGAGCTCTTCAGTCTAATGGGATGCTGAATGTTTTTTCGGCTGTCGGTCCGAATTCATCAGTTTTATATCCTTGAGGTTGTGACACACATGAGACTACAGTCCTGGGTCATGTATGACCCTTGGATGCTCTATAGTCCAGTTTACAATGATTCTAAACCATAGAGTTTAATAGCAAAGCTTTTTATGAGGTCAGTCACCCAATATTTCTTTAACCATAGATTACAAACCATCCAATTAGAGGGCAATTAGTGTCTCCACTAGGAAACCCACTCAGGCATGGGAAGGACATGCAGCCTTCACACAAAAAGGACATTTGTTTGCTTGAACTGGGGCCGAACCCGGGCAGCGCTTGATTGTTACATTTACATTTACATTTAGTCATTTAGCAGACGCTTTTATCCAAAGCGACTTACAAATGAGAATGAGATTGTTCACTGTTTGTTGACTGCAAACGTATTCTGCATATATTTAACTGTACATTATATGTATTAGATCTTATA